>CM059795.1:0-12500 GCA_030435695.1 Brachymystax lenok tsinlingensis | reverse complement strand
GCCAGGCCAGGCCAGGCCAGGCCAGGCCAGGCCAGGCCAGGCCAGGCCAGGCCAGGCCAGGCCAGGCCAGGCCAGGCCAGGCCAGGCCAGGCCAGGCCAGGCCAGGCCAGGCCAGGCCAGGTCAGGCCAGGCCAGGCCAGGCCAGGCCAGGCCAGGCCAGGCCAGGCCAGGCCAGGCTCAGGCCAGGCCAGGCCAGGCCAGGCCAGGCCAGGCCAGGCCAGGCCAGGCCAGGCCAGGCCAGGCCAGGCCAGGCTGTACAGGCCAGGCCAGGCCAGGCCAGGCCAGGCCAGGCCAGGCCAGGCCAGGCCAGGCCAGGCCAGGCCAGGCCAGGCCAGGCCAGGCCAGGCCAGGCCAGGCCAGGCCAGGCCAGGCCAGGCCAGGCCAGGCCAGGCCAGGCCAGGCCAGGCCAGGCCAGGCCAGGCCAGGCCAGGCCAGGCCAGGCCAGGCCAGGCCAGGCCAGGCCAGGCCAGGGCCAGGCCAGGCCAGGCCAGGCCAGGCCAGGCCAGGCCAGGCCAGGCTAGGCCAGGCCAGGCCAGGCCAGGCCAGGCCAGGCCAGGCCAGGCCAGGCCAGGCCAGGCCAGGCCAGGCCAGGCCAGGCTGTGCTGTGCTAGGCCAGGCCAGGCCAGGCCAGGCCAGGCCAGGCCAGGCCAGGCCAGGCCAGGCCAGGCCAGGCCAGGCCAGGCCAGGCTGTGAGGCCAGGCCAGGCCAGGCCAGGCCAGGCCAGGCCAGGCCAGGCCAGGCCAGGCCAGGCCAGGCCAGGCCAGGCCAGGCCAGGCCAGGCCAGGCCAGGCCAGGCCAGGCCAGGCCAGGCCAGGCCAGGCCAGGCCAGGCCAGGCCAGGCCAGGCCAGGCCAGGCCAGGCCAGGCCAGGCCAGGCCAGGCCAGGCCAGGCCAGGCCAGGCCAGGCCAGGCCAGGCCAGGCCAGGCCAGGCCAGGCCAGGCCAGGCCAGGCTCAGGGCCAGGCCAGGCCAGGCCAGGCCAGGCCAGGCCAGGCCAGGCTCAGGCCAGGCCAGGCCAGGCCAGGCCAGGCCAGGCCAGGCCAGGCCAGGCCAGGCCAGGCCAGGGCCAGGCCAGGGCCAGGCCAGGCCAGGGCCAGGCCAGGCTCAGGCCAGGCCAGGCCAGGCCAGGCCAGGCCAGGCCAGGCCAGGCCAGGCTAGGCCAGGCCAGGCCAGGGCTAGGCCAGGCCAGGCCAGGCCAGGCCTAGGCCAGGCTAGGCCAGGCTCAGGCCAGGCCAGGCCAGGCTGTGCCAGGCCAGGCTGTGCCAGGCCAGGCCAGGCCAGGCCAGGCCAGGCCAGGCCAGGCGCAGGTGCCAGGCCAGGCTGTGCTGTGCCAGGCTGTGCCAGGCCAGGCCAGGCCAGGCCAGGCCAGGCCAGGCCAGGCCAGGCCAGGCTGTGCCAGGCCAGGCCAGGCCAGGCCAGGCCAGGCCAGGCCAGGCCAGGCCAGGCCAGGCCAGGCCAGGCCAGGCCAGGCCAGGCCAGGCCAGGCCAGGCCAGGCCAGGCCAGGCCAGGCCAGGCCAGGCCAGGCCAGGCCAGGCCAGGCCAGGCCAGGCCAGGCCAGGCCAGGCCAGGCCAGGCCAGGCCAGGCCAGGCCAGGCCAGGCCAGGCCAGGCCAGGCCAGGCCAGGCCAGGCCAGGCCAGGCCAGGCCAGGCCAGGCCAGGCCAGGCCAGGCCAGGCCAGGCCAGGCCAGGCCAGGCCAGGCCAGGCCAGGCCAGGCCAGGCCAGGGCCAGGCCAGGCCAGGCCAGGCCAGGCCAGGCCAGGCCAGGCCAGGCCAGGCCAGGCCAGGCCAGGCTAGGCCAGGCCAGGCCAGGCCAGGCCAGGCTAGGGCCAGGCTAGGCCAGGCCAGGCCAGGCCAGGCCAGGCCAGGCCAGGGCCAGGCCAGGCTAGGCTAGGCTCAGGCTAGGCCAGGCTAGGCCAGGCCTAGGCCAGGCCAGGCTAGGCCAGGCCAGGCCAGGCTAGGCTAGGCCAGGCCAGGCTGTACTGTGCTTAGGCCAGGCTAGGCCAGGCCAGGCCAGGCCAGGCCAGGCCAGGCCAGGCCAGGCTGTGCTGTGCTGTGCTGTGCTGTGCAGTGCCAGGCCAGGCCAGGCCAGGCCAGGCCAGGCCAGGCTGTGCAGGCCAGGCCAGGCCAGGCCAGGCCAGGCCAGGCCAGGCCAGGCCAGGCCAGGCCAGGCCAGGCCAGGCCAGGCCAGGCCAGGCCAGGCCAGGCCAGGCCAGGCCAGGCCAGGCCAGGCCAGGCCAGGCCAGGCCAGGCCAGGCCAGGCCAGGCCAGGCCAGGCCAGGCCAGGCCAGGCCAGGCCAGGCCAGGCCAGGCCAGGCCAGGCCAGGCCAGGCCAGGCCAGGCCAGGCCAGGCCAGGCCAGGCCAGGCCAGGCCAGGCCAGGCCAGGCCAGGCCAGGCCAGGCCAGGCCAGGCCAGGCCAGGCCAGGCCAGGCCAGGCCAGGCCAGGCCAGGCCAGGCCAGGCCAGGCCAGGCCAGGCCAGGCCAGGCCAGGCCAGGCCAGGCTAGGCAGGCCAGGCCAGGCCAGGGCTAGGCTAGGCCAGGCCAGGCCAGGCCAGGCCAGGCCAGGCTAGGCCAGGCTAGGCCAGGCTAGGCTAGGCCAGGCTAGGCTAGGCCAGGCTAGGCTAGGCTAGGCTGCCAGGCTGCTGTGCCAGGTTGTGCCAGGCGCCAGGCTGTGCTGTGCTTGTGCAGGCCAGGCCAGGCCAGGCCAGGCCAGGCCAGGCCAGGCCAGGCCAGGCCAGGCCAGGCCAGGCCAGGCCAGGCCAGGCCAGGCCAGGCCAGGCCAGGCCAGGCCAGGCCAGGCCAGGCCAGGCCAGGCCAGGCCAGGCCAGGCCAGGCCAGGCCAGGCCAGGCCAGGCCAGGCCAGGCCAGGCCAGGCCAGGCCAGGCCAGGCCAGGCCAGGCCAGGCCAGGCCAGGCCAGGCCAGGCCAGGCCAGGCCAGGCCAGGCCAGGCCAGGCCAGGCCAGGCCAGGCCAGGCCAGGCCAGGCCAGGCCAGGCCAGGCCAGGCCAGGCCAGGCCAGGCCAGGCCAGGCCAGGCCAGGCTAGGCCAGGCCAGGCTAGGCCAGGCCAGGCCAGGCCAGGCCAGGCCAGGCCAGGCCAGGCTAGGCCAGGCCAGGCCAGGCCAGGCCAGGCCAGGCCAGGGCCAGGCCAGGCCAGGCCAGGCCAGGCCAGGCCAGGCCAGGCCAGGCCAGGCCAGGCCAGGCCAGGCCAGGCTAGGCCAGGCTAGGCCAGGCCAGGCCAGGCTAGGCCAGGCTGTGCCAGGCCAGGCCAGGCAGGCCAGGCTAGGCTGTGCTAGGCTGTGCTGTGCTGTGCTGTGCTGTGCTGTGCAGTGCCAGGCTGTGCTGTGCTGTGCCAGGCTGTGCCAGGCTGTGCCAGGCCAGGCCAGTGCCAGGCCAGGCCAGGCCAGGCCAGGCCAGGCCAGGCCAGGCCAGGCCAGGCCAGGCCAGGCCAGGCCTGTGCCAGGCCAGGCCAGGCCAGGCCAGGCCAGGCCAGGCCAGGCCAGGCCAGGCCAGGCCAGGCCAGGCCAGGCCAGGCCAGGCCAGGCCAGGCCAGGCCAGGCCAGGCCAGGCCAGGCCAGGCCAGGCCAGGCCAGGCCAGGCCAGGCCAGGCCAGGCCAGGCCAGGCCAGGCCAGGCCAGGCCAGGCCAGGCCAGGCCAGGCCAGGCCAGGCCAGGCCAGGCCAGGCCAGGCCAGGCCAGGCCAGGCCAGGCCAGGCCAGGCCAGGCCAGGCCAGGCCAGGCCAGGCCAGGCCAGGCCAGGCCAGGCCAGGCCAGGCCAGGCCAGGGCCAGGGCCAGGCCAGGCCAGGCCAGGCCAGGCCAGGGCCAGGCCAGGCCAGGCCAGGCCAGGCCAGGCCAGGCCAGGCCAGGCCAGGCCAGGCCAGGCTAGGCCAGGCCAGGCCAGGCTAGGCTAGGCTAGGCCAGGCCAGGCCAGGCTAGGCTAGGCTAGGCCAGGCCAGGCCAGGCCAGGCTAGGCCAGGCGCCAGGCCAAAGGCCAGGCCAGGCTGTGCTGCCAGGGCCAGGCCAGGGCCAGGCTGTGCTGTGCTGTGCAGGCCAGGGCCAGGCCAGGCCAGGCCAGGCCAGGCCAGGCCAGGCCAGGCCAGGCCAGGCCAGGCCAGGCCAGGCCAGGCCAGGCCAGGCCAGGCCAGGCCAGGCCAGGCCAGGCCAGGCCAGGCCAGGCCAGGCCAGGCCAGGCCAGGCCAGGCCAGGCCAGGCCAGGCCAGGCCAGGCCAGGCCAGGCCAGGCCAGGCCAGGCCAGGCCAGGCCAGGCCAGGCCAGGCCAGGCCAGGCCAGGCCAGGCCAGGCCAGGCCAGGCCAGGCCAGGCCAGGCCAGGCCAGGCCAGGCCAGGCCAGGCCAGGCCAGGCCAGGCCAGGCCAGGCCAGGCCAGGCCAGGCCAGGCCAGGCCAGGCCAGGCCAGCCAGGCCAGGCCAGGCCAGGCCAGGCCAGGCCAGGCCAGGCCAGGCCAGGCCAGGCCAGGCCAGGCCAGGCTAGGGCCAGGCCAGGGCCAGGCTAGGCTAGGCCAGGCTAGGCCAGGCCAGGCTAGGCTAGGCCAGGCCAGGCCAGGCCAGGCCAGGCCAGGCTAGGCCAGGCTAGGCTAGGCTCAGGCTAGGCCAGGCCAGGCCAGGCCACAGTTGTGCTGTGCTGTGCTGTGCTGTGCTGTGCTGTGCTGTGCTGTGCTGTGCTGTGCTGTGCCAGGCTGTGCTGTGCTGTGCTGTGCTGTGCCAGGCCAGGCCAGGCCAGGCCAGGCTGTGCCAGGCTGTGCCAGGCCAGGCCAGGCCAGGCCAGGCCAGGCCAGGCCAGGCCAGGCCAGGCCAGGCCAGGCCAGGCCAGGCCAGGCCAGGCCAGGCCAGGCCAGGCCAGGCCAGGCCAGGCCAGGCCAGGCCAGGCCAGGCCAGGCCAGGCCAGGCCAGGCCAGGCCAGGCCAGGCCAGGCCAGGCCAGGCCAGGCCAGGCCAGGCCAGGCCAGGCCAGGCCAGGCCAGGCCAGGCCAGGCCAGGCCAGGCCAGGCCAGGCCAGGCCAGGCCAGGCCAGGCCAGGCCAGGCCAGGCCAGGCCAGGCCAGGCCAGGCTCAGGCCAGGCCAGGCCAGGCCAGGCCAGGCCAGGGGCCAGGCCAGGCCAGGCCAGGCCAGGCCAGGCCAGGCCAGGCCAGGCCAGGCCAGGCCAGGCCAGGCCAGGCTAGGCCAGGCCAGGCCAGGCCAGGCCAGGCTAGGCCAGGCCAGGCCAGGCCAGGCCAGGCCAGGCCAGGCCAGGCCAGGCCAGGCCAGGCTAGGCTAGGCTAGGCCAGGCCAGGCCAGGCTAGGCCAGGCCAGGCCAGGCCAGGCCAGGCCAGGCCAGGCCAGGCCAGGCTAGCCAGGCCAGGCCAGGCCAGGCCAGGCCAGGCCAGGCCAGGCCAGGCCAGGCCAGGCCAGGCCAGGCCAGGCCAGGCCAGGCCAGGCCAGGCCAGGCCAGGCCAGGCCAGGCCAGGCCAGGCCAGGCTGTGCCAGGCCAGGCCAGGCCAGGCCAGTGCCAGGCTGTGCCAGGCCAGGCCAGGCCAGGCCAGGCCAGGCCAGGCCAGGCCAGGCCAGGCCAGGCCAGGCCAGGCCAGGCCAGGCCAGGCCAGGCCAGGCCAGGCCAGGCCAGGCCAGGCCAGGCCAGGCCAGGCCAGGCCAGGCCAGGCCAGGCCAGGCCAGGCCAGGCCAGGCCAGGCCAGGCCAGGCCAGGCCAGGCCAGGCCAGGCCAGGCCAGGCCAGGCCAGGCCAGGCCAGGCCAGGCCAGGCCAGGCCAGGCCAGGCCAGGCCAGGCCAGGCCAGGCCAGGCCAGGCCAGGCCAGGCCAGGCCAGGGCCAGGCCAGGCCAGGCCAGGCCAGGCCAGGCCAGGCCAGGCCAGGCCAGGCCAGGCCAGGCTCAGGCCAGGCCAGGGCCAGGCCAGGCCAGGCCAGGCCAGGCCAGGCCAGGCCAGGCCAGGCCAGGCCAGGCCAGGCCAGGCCAGGCCAGGCCAGGCCTGTGGCAGGCCAGGCTGTGAGGCCAGGCCAGGCCAGGCTAGGCCAGGCCAGGCCAGGCCAGGCAGGCCAGGCCAGGCCAGGCCAGGCCAGGGCCAGGCTAGGCTAGGCCAGGCCAGGCCAGGCCAGGCCAGGCCAGGCTGTGCTGTGCTGTGCCAGGCTGTGCTGTGCCAGGCTGTGCTGTGCCAGGCCAGGCTGTGCTGTGCCAGGCCAGGCCAGGCCAGGCCAGGCCAGGCCAGGCCAGGCCAGGCCAGGCTGTGCAGGCTGTGCTGTGCTGTGCCAGGCCAGGCCAGGCTGTGCTGTGCCAGGCCAGGCCAGGCCAGGCCAGGCCAGGCCAGGCCAGGCCAGGCCAGGCCAGGCCAGGCCAGGCCAGGCCAGGCCAGGCCAGGCCAGGCCAGGCCAGGCCAGGCCAGGCCAGGCCAGGCCAGGCCAGGCCAGGCCAGGCCAGGCCAGGCCAGGCCAGGCCAGGCCAGGCCAGGCCAGGCCAGGCCAGGCCAGGCCAGGCCAGGCCAGGCCAGGCCAGGCCAGGCCAGGCCAGGCCAGGCCAGGCCAGGGCCAGGCCAGGCCAGGCCAGGCCAGGCCAGGCCAGGCCAGGCCAGGCCAGGCCAGGCCAGGCCAGGCCAGGCCAGGCCAGGCCAGCCAGGCCAGGCCAGGCCAGGCCAGGCCAGGCCAGGCCAGGCCAGGCCAGGCCAGGCCAGGCCAGGCCAGGCCAGGCCAGGCCAGGCCAGGCCAGGCCAGGCCAGGCCAGGCCAGGCCAGGCCAGGCCAGGCTAGGCCAGGCCAGGCCAGGCCAGGCCAGGCCAGGCCAGGCCAGGCCAGGCCAGGCCAGGCCAGGCCAGGCACAGCTCTGTGCTGTGCTGTGCCAGGCTGCCAGGCCAGGCTGTGCCAGGCCAGGCCAGGCCAGGCCAGGCCAGGCCAGGCCAGGCCAGGCCAGGCCAGGCCAGGCCAGGCCAGGCCAGGCCAGGCCAGGCCAGGCCAGGCCAGGCCAGGCCAGGCCAGGCCAGGCCAGGCCAGGCCAGGCCAGGCCAGGCCAGGCCAGGCCAGGCCAGGCCAGGCCAGGCCAGGCCAGGCCAGGCCAGGCCAGGCCAGGCCAGGCCAGGCCAGGCCAGGCCAGGCCAGGCCAGGCCAGGCCAGGCCAGGCCAGGCCAGGCCAGGCCAGGCCAGGCCAGGCCAGGCCAGGCCAGGCCAGGCCAGGCCAGGCCAGGCCAGGCCAGGCCAGGCCAGGCCAGGCCAGGCCAGGCCAGGCCAGGCCAGGCCAGGCCAGGCCAGGCTCAGGCCAGGCCAGGCCAGGCCAGGCCAGGCTAGGCTAGGCCAGGCCAGGCCAGGCTAGGCCAGGCCAGGCTAGGCTAGGCCAGGCCAGGCCAGGCCAGGCCAGGCCAGGCCAGGCCAGGCTCAGGCCAGGCTAGGCAGGCCAGGCCAGGCTGTGGGCAAAGGTGCGCTGTGCTGTGCCAGGCCAGGCCAGGCTGTGCCAGGCCAGGCTGTGCTGTGCCAGGCCAGGCCAGGCCAGGCCAGGCCAGGCCAGGCCAGGCCAGGCCAGGCCAGGCCAGGCCAGGCCAGGCCAGGCCAGGCCAGGCCAGGCCAGGCCAGGCCAGGCCAGGCCAGGCCAGGCCAGGCCAGGCCAGGCCAGGCCAGGCCAGGCCAGGCCAGGCCAGGCCAGGCCAGGCCAGGCCAGGCCAGGCCAGGCCAGGCCAGGCCAGGCCAGGCCAGGCCAGGCCAGGCCAGGCCAGGCCAGGCCAGGCCAGGCCAGGCCAGGCCAGGCCAGGCCAGGCCAGGCCAGGCCAGGCCAGGCCAGGCCAGGCCAGGCCAGGCCAGGCCAGGCCAGGCCAGGCCAGGCCAGGCCAGGCCAGGCCAGGCCAGGCCAGGCCAGGCCAGGCCAGGGCCAGGCCAGGCCAGGCCAGCCAGGCCAGGCCAGGCCAGGCCAGGCCAGGCCAGGCCAGGCCAGGCCAGGCCAGGCCAGGCCAGGCCAGGCCAGGCCAGGCTAGGCTAGGCCAGGCCAGGCTAGGCTAGGCTAGGCTAGGCTAGGCTAGGCTAGGCTAGGCTAGGCCAGGCTAGGGCTAGGCTAGGCTAGGCTAGGCAGGCTGCTGTGCTAGGCTAGGCTGTGGCTAGGCCAGGCCAGGCCAGGCCAGGCCAGGCCAGGCCAGGCCAGGCCAGGCCAGGCTGTGCCAGGCCAGGCTGTGCTGTGCCAGGCCAGGCCAGGCCAGGCCAGGCCAGGCCAGGCTGTGCAGTGCCTGTGCCAGGCCAGGCCAGGCCAGGCCAGGCCAGGCCAGGCCAGGCCAGGCCAGGCCAGGCCAGGCCAGGCCAGGCCAGGCCAGGCCAGGCCAGGCCAGGCCAGGCCAGGCCAGGCCAGGCCAGGCCAGGCCAGGCCAGGCCAGGCCAGGCCAGGCCAGGCCAGGCCAGGCCAGGCCAGGCCAGGCCAGGCCAGGCCAGGCCAGGCCAGGCCAGGCCAGGCCAGGCCAGGCCAGGCCAGGCCAGGCCAGGCCAGGCCAGGCCAGGCCAGGCCAGGCCAGGCCAGGCCAGGCCAGGCCAGGCCAGGCCAGGCCAGGCCAGGCCAGGCCAGGCCAGGCCAGGCCAGGCCAGGCCAGGCCAGGCCAGGCCAGGCCAGGCCAGGCCAGGCCAGGCCAGGCCAGGCCAGGCCAGGCCAGGCCAGGCCAGGGCCAGGCCAGGCCAGGCCAGGCCAGGCCAGGCCAGGCCAGGCCAGGCCAGGCCAGGCCAGGCTCAGGCCAGGGCTGTACTGAGGCCAGGCTAGGCCAGGCCAGGCTAGGCTCAGGCTCAGGGCCAGAAGGCCAGGGGCCAGGCCAGGCTCAGGCCAGGCCAGGGCCAGGGCCAGGCCCAGTGCCAGGCCAGGCCAGGCCAGGCCAGGCTGTGCAGTGCCAGGCTGTGCTAGGCCAGGCCAGGCCAGGCAGTCAGGCCAGGCCAGGGGCAGGCCAGGCCAGGCCAGGCCAGGCCAGGCCAGGCTCAGTAGCCAGGCCAGTGCCAGGCCAGGCCAGGCCAGGCCAGGCTCAGCCAGGCCAGGCCAGGCCAGGCCAGGCTTCAGGCTATACAGGCCAGGCCAGGCCAGGCCAGGCCAGGGGGGCTCAGGGCCAGGCCAGGCCAGGCCAGGCCAGGCCAGGCCAGGCCAGGCCAGGCCAGGCCAGGCCAGGCCAGGCCAGGCCAGGCCAGGCCAGGCCAGGCCAGGCCAGGCCAGGGCCAGGCCAGGCCAGGCCAGGCTCAGGCCAGGCCAGGCTGTACAGGCCAGGCCAGGCTCAGGCTGTACAGGCCAGGCCAGGCCAGGCCAGGCCAGGCCAGGCCAGGCCAGGCCAGGCCAGGCTCAGGCCAGGCCAGGCCAGGCCAGGCCAGGCCAGGCCAGGCCAGGCTCAGGCCAGGCCAGGCCAGGCTCAGGCCAGGCCAGGCTCAGGCTAGGCCAGTTGTACCAGGCCAGGCCAGGCCAGGCACAGGCCAGGCTAGGCTCAGGCTAGGCCAGGCCAGGCTAGGCTAGGCCAGGGCTAGGCTAGGCTAAATAGGGCTAGGCTAGTGCTCAGGCTAGGCTAGGCTCAGGGCTAGGCTAGGCTCAGGCTAGGCTAGGCTAGGCTAGGCTAGGCCAGGCAGGTTAGGCTTAGGCTCAGGCCAGGCTGTGCTGTGCCAGCTTGTGCTGTGCTGTGCTGTGCTGTGCTGTGCCAGGCCAAAGGCCAGGCCAGGCCCAGGCCAGGCTGTGCTGTGCTGTGCTGTGCTGTGCCAGGCTGTGCCAGGCCAGGCTGTGCCAGGCCAGGCCAGGCCAGGCTGTGCTGTGCTGTGCCAGGCCAGGCCAGGCCAGGCTGTGCAGGCCAGGCTGTGCCAGGCCAGGCCAGGCCAGGCCAGGCTGTGCCAGGCCAGGCCAGGCCAGGCCAGGCCAGGCCAGGCCAGCTGTGCCAAAAATAGGCCAGGCCAGGCCAGGCCAGTGCCAGGCCAGGCCAGGCCAGGCCAGTGCCAGCCAGCCAGGCCAGGCCAGGCCAGGCCAGGCCAGGCCAGGCCAGGCCAGCTGTGCCAGGCCAGTGCCAGGCTGTGGCCAGGCCAGGCTGTGCAGGCTTGTACAGGCCAGGCTGTCAGGCCAGGGGCCAGGCCAGGCCAGGCCAGGCCAGGCCAGGCCAGGCTAGGCAGGCCAGGCCAGGCCAGGCAGCAGGCCAGCAGCCAGGACAGCCAGGCCAGGCTCAGGGCCAGGGCCAGGCCAGGCTCAGGCTGTGGCAGGGCCAGGCTCAGCGAGCTGTAGCCAGGCTAGGCCAGGCCAGGCCAGGGGCCAGGCTAGGGCCAGGCCAGCCAGGCCAGTGGCCAGGCCAGGGCCAGGCCAGGGCAGGCTAGGCCAGGCCAGAAGCCTGTGCCAGGCCAGGCCAGGGCCAGTGCTTAGGGCTAGCAGCCAGGCTAGGCTAGGCTAGGCTAGGCCAGGGCTAGGCCAGGCCAGGCCAGGCCAGGCCTAGGCTAGGCCAGGCCAGGCTTGTGTTGGTGGTTGTGCTGTGCCAGGCTGTGCTGTGCTGTGCTGTGCTGTGCTGTGCTGTGCTGTGCCAGGCCAGGCCAGGCCAGGCCAGGCCAGGCCAGGCCAGCTGTGCTGTGCCAGGCCAGGCTGGTGCTGTGCCAGGCTGTGCTGTGCTGTGCTGTGCCAGGCTTGTGCTGTGCCAGGCCAGGCCAGGCCAGGCCAGGCCAGGCCAGGCCAGGCCAGGCCAGGCCAGGCCAGGCCAGGCCAGGCCAGGCCAGGCCAGGCCAGGCCAGGCCAGGCCAGGCCAGGCCAGGCTCAGGCCAGGCCAGGCCAGGCCAGGCCAGGCCAGCTGTGCCAGGCCAGGCCAGGCCAGGCCAGGCCAGGCCAGGCCAGGCCAGGCCAGGCCAGGCCAGGCCAGGCCAGGCCAGGCCAGGGCCAGGCCAGGCCAGGCCAGGGCCAGGCCAGGGCCAGGCCAGGCCAGGCCAGGCCAGGCCAGGGCCAGGCCAGCCCAGGCCAGGCCAGGCTTGTGCCAGGGCCAGGCCAGGCCAGGCCAGGCCAGGCCAGGCCAGGCCAGGCCAGGCCAGGCCAGCCAGGCCAGGCCAGGCCAGGCCAGGCCAGGCTTCAGGCCAGGCTCAGCTGTGGCCAGGCCAGGCCAGGCCAGGGCAGGCTAGGCTAGGCCAGGCTAGGCTAGGCCAGGCTCAGGCTAGGCCAAACCAGGCTAGGCTAGGTCAGGCTAGGCTAGGCTAGGCTAGGCTAGCCTAGGCTGTGCCAGGCTGTGCTGTGCCAGGCCAGGCCAGGCTTGCTGTGCTGTGCTGGTGCTGTGCTGTGCAGTTGTGCTGTGCTGTGCCAGCAGCTGTGCTGTGCCAGCCAGGCCAGGCCAGGCCAGTGCTGTGCTGTGCTGTGCTGTGCTGTGCCAGGCCAGGCCAGCCAGGCCAGGCCAGTGCTGTGCCAGGCCAGGCTGTGCCAGGCTGTGCTGGCTGTGCTGCCAGGCCAGGCCAGGCCAGGCCAGGCCAGGCTGCCAGGCCAGGCCAGGCCAGGCCAGGCCAGCTGTGCCAGGCCAGGCCAGGCTGTGCAGTGCTGTGCAGTGCCAGGCCAGGCCAGGCCAGGCCAGGGGCCAGGCCAGGCCAGGCCAGGCCAGGCCAGGCCAGGCCAGGCCAGGCCAGGCCAGGCCAGGCCAGTGCCAGGCCAGGGCCAGGGCCAGGGCCAGGCCAGGCCAGGCCAGGCCAGGGCTAGGCTGTACAGGGCTGTACAGCTAGGCCAGGCTAGGCTAGGCTAGGCTAGAATAGGCTAGGCTAGGCTAGGCTAGGCCAGGCTAGGCTAGGCTAGGCTAGGCTAGGCTAGGCTTAGGCTAGGCTAGGCTAGGCTATGCTAGGCTAGGCTAGGCTGGGCTAGGCTAGGCTAGGCTAGGCTAGGCTAGGGCTAGGCTAGCTAGGCTAGGCTAGGCTAGGCTAGGCTAGGCTAGGGCTAGGCTAGGCTAGGCTAGGCTAGGCTAGGCTATCAGGTTAGGCTAGGCTGTGGCCAGGCCAGGCCAGGCCAGGCTGTGCTGTGCCAGGCCAGGCCAGGCCAGGCCAGGCCAGGCCAGGCCAGGCCAGGCCAGGCCAGGCCAGGCCAGGCCAGCCAGCCAGGCCAGGCCAGGCCAGGCCAGGCCAGGCCAGGCCAGGCCAGGCCAGGCCAGCTGGCCAGGCCAGGCCAGGCCAGGCCAGGCCAGGCCAGGCCAGGCCAGGCCAGGCCAGGCCAGGCCAGGCCAGGCCAGGCCAGGCCACAGCCAGGCCAGGCCAGGCCAGGCCAGGCCAGGCCAGGCCAGGGCCAGGCCAGGCCAGGCCAGGGCCAGGCCAGGGCCAGGCCAGGCCAGGCCAGGCCAGGCCAGGCCAGGCCAGCCAGGCTGTGCTGGCTGTGCTGTGCTGTGCTGTGCTGTGCTGTGCTGTGCTGTGCTGTGCTGTGCTGTGCTGTGCTGTGCTGTGCTGTGCTGGTGCTGTGCTGTGCTGTGCCAGGCTGTGCTGTGCTGTGCTGTGCTGTGCTGTGCTGTGCTGTGCCAGGCCAGGCTGTGCTGTGCTGTGCTGTGCCAGGCCAGGCTGTGCTGTGCCAGGCTGTGCTGTGCTGTGCTGTGCTG
>CM059794.1:46163632-46233217 GCA_030435695.1 Brachymystax lenok tsinlingensis | reverse complement strand
TAGAGTGGATTACACCTAAGCAATCTCTGGTCTCTGCGCTGAGCCACAGCAGGAGGCCTGTTCCTGGGCCTACAGAGAATAGAAATAGAATCTATAGAAGGGGCATAGAACCTCTAACCCTGGCAATTTGACTGGTCAATTTGACTTGAATAGGGAGTCACATTCTCTAGATTATATTTCTATGTTACAGAGGGTCTATATTAGGACACCAGGACACACAGCTAGGGACACGTGTCACCAGGGGGAGGGGGAATAAGTGGCATGGAGTGATGTCACCGCTCACACACAGGAGACGGCGTGAGAGTCCAAGACCACAAGGCTCCCACTGACTGACGTAGGACCAACAAGCTTGTGTTACGTCACAGGCGGTATACCAAGCACAGAAAGGGTGTTCAACTCCAAATGATGACGTTCAATACAGCTACAATGTCAATCTACTGCTGTAGGTTACAATTCAATATCAATCTACTGCTGTAGGTTACTATACAGCTACAATATCAATCTAATGCTGTAGGTTACAATACAATATCAATCTACTGCTGTAGGTTCCTATACAGCTACAATATCAAATCTACTGCTGTAGGTTACTATACAGCTACAATATCATTCTACTGCTGTAGGTTACAATACATTATCAATCTACTGCTGTAGGTTACAATACAATATCAATCTACTGCTGTAGGTTACAATACAATATCAATCTACTACTGTAGGTTACTATACAATATCAATCTACTACTGTAGGTTACAATACTATATCAATCTACTGCTGTAAAGCCATTATACAGCTACAATATCAATCTACTGCTGTAGGTTACAATGTAATTATCAATCTACTGCTGTAGGTTCCTAAATACAGCTACAATATCAATCTACTGCTGTAGGTTACAATACAATATCAATCTACTGCTGTAGGTTACAATACAATACTTCAATCTACTGCTGTAGGTGTTACGTCCAGGCCTGAGAAGACAGGCTGGAGTGTTTTGTTTTGTTTTTGGTGTAGGGGCTTTCTGTTCTAGGTTATATATTTCTTTGATATTACTGGTTCCTACTTAGAGGCAGCTGAGTGTCGTTGTCTCTAATTGGGTCCATATATATGTTTGTAGTTTTCACTTGGGGTTTGTGGGTTATTACTTGTACATAGCTTTGTTTGTATTTGCAGATGTTATGATCTTTGTTTTGTTCTGTTTATTTTGCCTACTTACGGGTGTTTCTGTTCGCTTAATAAACATGTATACTGGATGCCTCGCTGCGCATTTCTTGGTCTGGCAATACTGAAGATCGTGACAGTAGGTTATAACACAATATCAATCTAATACTGTAAAGTTACAATACAATATCAATCTACTGCTGTAGGTTACAATACAACATTAATCTACTGCTGTAGGTTACTATACAATATCAATCTACTGCTGTAGGTTACAATACAATAATAATCTACTGCTGTAGGTTCCTATACAACATCAATCTACTGCTGTAAGTTACTATACAGCTACAATATCAATCTACTGCTGTAGGTTACTATACAGCTACAATATCAATCTACTGCTGTAGGTTACTATACAATATTTAATCTACTGCTGTGTTACTATACAGCTACAATATCAATCTACTGCTGTAGGTTACTATACAGCTACAATATCAATCTACTGCTGTAGGTTACCATACAGCCACAATATCAATCTGCCGCTGTAGGTTACTATACAGCTACAATATCAATCTACTGCCAGGTTACTATACAATATCAATCTACTGCTGTAGGTTACAATACAATATCAATCTACTGCTGTAGGTTACTATACAATACTTCAATCTACTGCTGTAGGTTTCAATACAATATCAATCTACTGCTGTAGGTTTCAATACAATATACATCTACTGCTGTAGGTTACTATACAATATACATCTACTGCTGTAGGTTACTATACAATATCATAAAAATATAGAAAAGCCGCACACTCTAGGAGCTCAGATGCAAAAAATATTTAATGTCTAACGCTTCGGCAGGCAAGCTGGTCTTCTACCAGGGTATAATCACAAACACTGCGGGATGACTCACTTATATAGTGTCTCATGACACACACAGGTGTTCGTAATCATGGCTAAATGTGGCCTAATATCATTGGTTAATTCTGGAGATATTAAAATGATATACAAAAAACAAATGGATAGCATACGATCATAGATTAAGGCTACATAGGTTTCACAAACAATCACAATGGCAAAGTCATAATCACAAGAATGGTTTCAGATCAAAGTCTATGTTGAGACCGAAGGGAGTGAGGGCCTTTAAATTAAAGATCCAGGCAGCTTCTCGATTTAACAATAAATTGTCGAGGTCACCCTCTCTCTAGGGAGTGGTGACATATGTTCAATGCCAATATAACGCAAAGACGAATCGAGTGGTTTTGCTTCCAAAAAAATGGGCCGCAACTGGGCAAGTCAAGTTTTCAATATCAATCTACTACTGTAGGTTACTATTCAATATCAATCTACTGCTGTAGGTTACACCAATATCAATCTACTGCCAGGTTACTATTCAATATCAATCTACCGCTGTAGGTTACTATTCAATATCAATCAACTGCTATAGGTAACAATACAATATCAATCTACCGCTGTAGGTTACTATTCAATATCAATCTACTGCTGTAGGTTACAATACAGCTACAACATCAATCTACTGCTGTAGGTTACAACACAACATCAATCCACTGGGTTGTAGGTTACAATACAACATCAATCTATCAGTTGTAGGTTACTATACAGCTGCACACATCAATCTACTGGTTGTAGGTTACAATACAACATCAATCTACTGCTGTAGGTTACAATACAATGTGTTGTAATGTGTTGTTGTATTATGGTCAGTCATAGTAGTATGATAGGTGCAGTGTAATGTGTTGTTTTATTAGGACAATCATAGTAGTATGATAGGTACAGTGTAATGTGTTGTTTTATAGTGGTCAAATAAGTAGTAGTATGATAGGTGCAGTGTAATGTGTTGTTTTACAGGGTCAGTCATAGTAGTATGATAGGTGCAGGGTCAGCCAGTAGTAGTATGATAGGTGTATGTGTAATGTGTTGTTTTACAGGGTCAAATATAGTAGGCATAGGTGTTGTTTTACAAGGTCATCATAGTATGATAGGTGCAGTGTAATGTGTTGTTTTACAGGGTCAGTCATAGTAGTATCCTATAGGTGCAGGGGTAATGTGTTGATTGTACAGAATAAATATAGTAGTATGATATAAAAGTAATGTAATGTTGTTGTACAGGGTCAAATCATAGTAGTATGATAGGTAACAGTGTAATGTGTTGTTTATTATAATACAACATAGTAGTAGGCAGTAGGTGTAATGTTGTTTTACAGTGTCAGCCATTGTAGTATGATAGTGCAGGTAATGCTGCAGGCCAGGGTCAGTCAATATAGTAGTATGATAGCTGCAGTGTAATGTGTTGTTGTAGGGGGGTCAGTCATGTAGTATGATAGGTGCAGTGTAATGTGTTGGGTTTTACAGGGTCAGCCATAGTAGTATGATAGGTGCAGTGTGTTGTTTTACAGGGTAATAGTAGTATGATAGGTGCAGTGTAATGTGTTGTTACAGGGTCATAGTAGTATGATAGGTGCAGTGTAATGTTGTTTTACAGGGTCAGTCATAGTATTATGATAGGTGTAGTGTAATGTGTTGATTTATAGGGTCAACATAGTACATGATAGGTACAGTGTAATGTGTTGTTTTATTATATCAAATATAGTAGTATGATAGGTACAGTGTAATGTGTTGTTTTACAGGGTCAGTCACAGTAGTATGATAGGTGCAGTGTAATGTGCTATTTTACAGGGACAGCCATAGTAGTATGATAGCTGCAGTGTAATGTGTTGTTGTACAGGGTCAGTCAGTAGTAGTATGATAGGTGCAGTGTAATGTGTTGTTTTACAGGGTCAGCCATAGTAGTATGATAGGTGCAGTGTAATGTGTTGTTTTACAGGGTCAGTCATAGTAGTATGATAGGTACAGTGTAATGTGTTGTTTTTATTATGGGTCAGTCATAGTAGTAATGACAGGTGCAGTGTACTGTGTTGTTTTACAGGGTCAGTCATAGTAGTATGATAGGTGCAGTGTAATGTGTTGTTGTACAGGGTCAGTCATAGTAGTATGATAGGTTAGTGTAATGTGTTGTTTTACAGGTTCAGTCATAGTAGTATGATAGGTGCAGTGTAATGTGTTGTTGTATTAGGGTCAGTCATAGTAGTAATGATAGGTGCAGTGTAATGTGTTGTTTTACAGGGTCAGTCATAGTAGTATGATAGGTGCAGTGTAATGTGGGGTTGTTTTACAGGGTCAGTCATAGTAGTATGATAGGTGCAGTGTAATGTATGTTTTACAGGGTCAAATAGTAGTGACTATAGGTGCAATGTAATGTGTTGTTTTACAGGGTCAGTCATAGTAGTAATGAGTAGGGTGCAGTGTAATGTGTTGTTTTACAGGGTCAGCTATAGTAGTAAGATAGATGCAGTGTAATGTGGGTTTTACTAGGGTCAGTCACAGTAAAATGAGGGTGCAGTGTAATGTGTTGTTTTGCTAGGTCAGTCATAGTAGTAATGAGAGGTGCAATGTAATGTGCTGTTTCCACAGGGTCAGTCATAGTAGTACGATAGGTGCAGTGTAATGTGTTGTTTTATAGGGTCACACAGAGTAGTAATGAGAGCTGCAGGGCTGTGTTGGTTGTAGAGGGTCAGTCATAGTAGTACGATAGCTGCAGTGTAATGCGTTGGTTGTACAGGGTCAAATATAGTAGTATTGATAGCCGTGCAGTGTAATGTGCTGCTGTGTGGGTCAGTCCAGTAGTATGATAGGTGCAGTGTAATGTGTTGGTTTACAGGGTCAGTCATAGTATAAGGATAGCTGCAGTGTAATGTGTTGTTGTACAGGGTCAAATATAGTAGGAAGGATAGGTGCAGTGTAATGTGTTGTTTTACAGGGTCAGTCATGGTAGTATGATAGGTGCAGTGTAATGTGTTGTTTTACAGGGTCAGCCATAGTAGTATGATAGGTGCAGTGTAATGTGTTGTTTTACAGGGTCACATAGTAGTATGATAGCTGCAGTGTAATGTGTTGGTTTTTGTGGTCAGTCATAGTAGTATGATAGCTGCAGTGTAATGTGTTGTTGTACAGGGTCAGCTCAGTAGTAGTACAATAGCTAGTGGTGTAATGTGTTGTTGTAGAGGGTCAGTCATAGTAGTACGAGTAGCTGCAGTGTAACGTGCTGCTGTACAGGGTCAGTCATAGTGCAATGATAGCTGCAGTGTAATGTGCTGTTGTACAGGGTCAGTCATAGTAGTATGATAGGTGCAGTGTAATGTGTTGTTGTACAGGGTCAGTCATAGTAGTATGATAGGTACAGTGTATTGTGTTGTTTTACAGGGTCAGCCATAGTAGTATGATAGCTGCAGTGTAATGTGTTGCTGTACAGGGTCAGTCATAGTAGTATGATAGGTGCAGTGTAATGTGTTGTTTTAGCTAGGTCAGCCAGTAGTAGTAGGATAGGTGCAGTGTAATGTGTTGTTTTACAGGGTCAGTCAGTAGTAGTGTTGATAGGTGCAGTGTAATGTGCTATTTTACAGGGCTTGGGCCATAGTAGTATGATAGGTACAGTGTAATGTGTTGTTTTACAGGGTCAATCATAGTAGTATGATAGGTACAGTGTAATGTGTTGTTCATAGGGTCAGTCATAGTAGTATGGATAGGTGCAGTGTAATGTGTTGTTTTATAATAAATTATAGTAGTAGGCTGATAGCTGCAGTGTAAAATGTGTTGTTGTAGGGGGTCAAATATAGTAGCATGATAGGTGCAGTGTAATGTGTTGTTTTATGTGGGTCAGCCATAGTAGTATGATAGGTGCAGTGTAATGTGTTGTTTTACAGGGTCAGCTCATAGTAGCATGATAGGTACAGTGTAATGTGTTGTTTTACAGGGTCAGTCATAGTAGTATGATAGGTGCAGTGTAATGTGTTGTTTACAGGGTCAGTCATAGTAGTATGATAGGTGCAGTGTAATGTGTTGTTGTACAGGGTCAGTCATAGTATATGATAGGTGCAGTGTAATGTGTTGTTTTACAGGTTCCAGCCATAGTAAAAGGATAGGTGCAGTGTAATGTGTTGTTGTACAGGGTCAGTCATAGTAGTAATGATAGGTGCAGTGTAATGCTTGTTTTACAGGGTCAGTCATAGTAGTACATAGGTGCAGTGTAATGTGTTGTTTACAGGGTCAGTCATAGTAGAAGGATAGGTGCAGTGTAATGTGTTTGTTTTACAGGGACAGTCATAGTAGTACTATAGGGTGCAATGTAAATGTGTTTGTTTTACAGGGTCAGTCATAGTAGTACTATGGGTGCAGGGGTCATGTGTTATTGTACAGGGTCACTCATAGTAGTAAGATAGATGCAGTGTAATGTGTTGTTCTTATTAGGGTCAGTCATAGAAGTATGAGTAAGTGCAGTGTAATGTGTTGTTTTATAGGGTCAGCTCATAGTAGTAATGATAGGTGCAATGTAATGTGTTATTCTTACAGGGCTCAGTCATAGTAGTAATGATAGGTGCAGTGTAATGTGTTTATTTTAGGCTCACTCATAGTAGTACGAGACAGCAGTGTAATGTGTTGTTGTAGAGGGTCAGTCATAGTAGTACCGATAGCTGCAGTGTAATGTGTTATTGTACAGGGTCAAAATAGTAGTATGATAGCTGCAGTGTAATGTGTTGTTGTACAGGGTCAGTCATAGTAGTATGATAGGTGCAGTGTAATGTGCTGTTTACAGGGTCAGTCATAGTAGTATGATAGCTGCAGTGTAATGTGTTGTTGTACAGGGTCAGTCATAGTAGTATGATAGGTGCAGTGTAATGTGTTGTTTTACAGGGTCAGTCATGGTAGTATGATAGGTGCAGTGTAATGTGTTGTTTTACAGGGTCAGCCATAGTAGTATGATAGGTGCAGTGTAATGTGTTGTTTTACAGGGTCAGTCATAGTAGTATGATAGCTGCAGTGTAATGTGTTGTTTTACAGGGTCAGTCATAGTAGTATGATAGCTGCAGTGTAATGTGTTGTTGTACAGGGTCAGTCATAGTAGTACAATAGCTGCAGTGTAATGTGTTGTTGTAGAGGGTCAGCCATAGTAGTACGAGAGCTGCAGTGTAATGTGTTGTTGTACAGGGTCAGTCAGTAGTAGTATGAGAGCTGCAGTGTAATGTGCTTGTTGTACAGGGTCAGTCATAGTAGTAAGGATAGGTGCAGTGTAATGTGCTGTTGTACAGGGTCAGTCATAGTAGTATGATAGGTAGCTAGTGTAATAGTTATTTACAGGGTCAGTCATGGTAGGCTGATAGCTGCAGTGCAATGTGTTGCTGTATTAGGTCAGCCATAGTAGTATGATAGGTGCAGTGTAATGTGTTGTCTTACAGGGCCAAACAGAGTAGTATTGATAGGTGCTGTGTAATGTGTTATTTTACAGGGTCAAATATAGTAGTATGATAGGTGCAGTGTAATGTGTTGTTTTGCAGGGTCAGTCATAGTAGTACGATAGGTGCAGTGTAATGTGTTGTCTTACAGGGTCAGTCATAGTAGTACGATAGGTGCAGTGTAATGTGTTGCTCTTACAGGGTCAGTCATAGTACGATAGGTGCAGTGTAATGTGTTGTTTTACAGGGTCAGTCGTGAGTAGTATGAGCAGGTGCAGTGTAATGTGTTGTTTCCACAGGGTCAGTCATAGTGAAAATGAGAAAAGCAGTGTAATGTGTTGTTTTACAGGGTCAGTCATAGTAGTACGAGCAGCTGCAGTGGGGAATGTGTTGTTGTACAGGGTCAGTCATAGTAGTATGATAGCTGCAGTGTAATGTGTTGTTGGGCAGGGTCAGTCAGGTGAAAAGGATAGGTGCAGTGTAATGTGTTGTTTTACATTGGTCAGTCATAGTAGTATGATAGCTGTAGTGTAATGTGTTGGGTTGTACAGGGTCAGTCATAACAGTATGATAGGTGCAGTGTAATGTGTTGTTTTATAGGGTCAGTCATAGTAGTATGATAGGTGCAGTGTAATGTGCTATTTTATAGGGTCACTCATAGTAGTATGATAGGTGCAGTGTAATGTGCTGTTTCATAGGGTCACTGTAGTAGTATGATAGCTGCAGTGTAATGTGTTGTTTTACAGGGTCAGTCATAGTAGTATTGATAGCTGCAGGGCTGCTTGGTTGTACAGGGACAAATAGTAGTACAACAGCTGCAGTGTAATGTGTTGTTGTACAGGGTCAAACAGGTAGTATGATAGGTGCAGTGTAATGTGTTGTTGTAATAGGGTCAGTCATAGTAGGCTGATAGGTACAGTGTAATGTGTTGTTTTACAGGGTTAGTCAAATATAGTAGTATGATAGGTACAGTGTATTGTGTTGTTTTTACAGGGTCAGTCATAGTAGTATGATAGGTGTGCAGTGTAATGTGTTGTTTTATAATAAGTCATAGTAGTATGGATAGCTGCAGTGTAATGTGTTGTTGTACAGGGTCAGTCATAGTAGTAAGGATAGGTGCAGTGTAATGTGTTACTTTACAGGGTCAGTCATAGTAGTATGATAGGTGCAGTGTAATGTGTTGTTTTACAGGGTCAGTCATAGTATGATAGGTGCAGTGTAATGTGTTGTTTACAGGGTCAGTCATAGTAGTACGATAGGTGCAGTGTAAATGTGTTGTTTTACAGGGTCAGCTGCAGTAGTACTATAGGTGCAGTGTAATGTGTTGTTTACAGGGTCAGTCATAGTAGCACGATAGGTGCAGTGTAATGTGTTGTTTTACAGGGTCAGTCGTAGTACCGATAGGTGCAGTGTAATGTGTTGTTTTACAGGGTCAGCCATAGTAGTACGATAGGTGCAGTGTAATGTGTTGTTTTACAGGGTCAGTCATAGTAGTATGATAGGTGCAGTGTAATGTGTTGGGCGGCAGGGTCAGCCATAGTGGTATGAGAGCTGACTTGCAACCGAGGGCCGCAGGTTCAAATCATCGTAGCTGACAGGTGCAGTGTAAAATTGTTACCGCCCTGCCCTGAACAAGTGCAGTGTAACCCACTGTTCTACAGGGTCAGTCATAGACGTAATGATAAAGGTGCAGCCTCAGACCTCTGATTCAGAGGGGCACGCATAGAAGACACATTGCTGAAGTGTAATGTCTTCGGGTTGTACAACTGACTAATAACAGACTTTGACTTTGACTTTGACTAATGTGCATTTTACAGGGCCAGCCTATAGTAGTACGATAGCTGCAGTGTAATGTGTTGTTGTAGAGGGTCAGTCATAGTAGTAATGAGAAGGTGCAGTGTAATGTGTTGTTGTGGCCAGGGTCAGTCATAGTAGTATGATAGCTGCAGTGTAATGTGTTGCTGTACAGGGTCAGTCATAGTAGTATGATAGGTGCAGTGTAATGTGTTATGTACAGGGTCAGTCATAGTAGTATGACAGGTACAGTGTAATGTGTTGTTTTACAGGGTCAAATATATAGTATGATAGGTACAGTGTATTGTGTTGTTTTATTAGGCCTGTCATAGTAGTATGATAGGTGCAGTGTAATGTGTTGTTTTACAGGGACAATCATAGTAGTATGATAGGTGCAGTGTAATGTGT
Organism: Brachymystax lenok tsinlingensis; assembly: GCA_030435695.1. Taxonomy (NCBI): domain Eukaryota; kingdom Metazoa; phylum Chordata; class Actinopteri; order Salmoniformes; family Salmonidae; genus Brachymystax; species Brachymystax lenok. The sequence goes on along the minus strand of CM059794.1, from coordinate 46,223,558 downwards.
TGTTTTACAGGGTCAGTCATAGTAGTATGATAGGTGTAGTGTAATGTGTTGTTTTGCAGGGTCAGTCATAGAAGTAAGATAGCTGCAGTGTAATGTGTTGTTTTACAGGGTCAGTCATAGTAGTATGATAGGTACAGTGTAATGTGTTGTTTTCCAGGGTCAGTCATAGTAGGCTGATAGGTGCAGTGTAATGTGTTGTTTTGCAGGGTCAGTCATAGTAGGCTGATAGCTGCAGTGTAATGTGTTGCTGTGGGTCAGTCATAGTAGTATGATAGGTGCAGTGTAATGTGTTGTTTTACAGGGTCAGTCATAGTAGTATGATAGGTGCAGTGTAATGTGTTGTTTTACAGGGTCATAGTAGTATGATAGGTGCAGTGTAATGTGTTGTTTTACAGGGTCAGTCATAGTAGTATGATAGGTGCAGTGTAATGTGTTGTTTACAGGGTCAGTCATAGTAGTATGATAGGTGCAGTGTAATGTGTTGTTTTACAGGGTCAGTCATAGTAGTATGATAGGTGCAGTGTAATGTGTTGTTTTACAGGGTCAGTCATAGTAGTATGATAGGTGCAGTGTAATGTGTTGTTTTACAGGGTCAGTCATAGTAGTATGATAGGTGCAGTGTAATGTGTTGTTTACAGAGTCAGTCATAGTAGTATGATAGGTGCAGTGTAATGTGCTGTCTTGTAGGGTCAGTCATAGTAGAAGTGATAGGTGCAGTGGTGTGTTATTCTTACAGGGTCAGTCCTAGTAGCAATGATAGGTGCAGTGTAACAGGTTATTTACAGGGTCAGTCTTGCAGTAGTATGATAGGTGCAGTGTAATGTGTTGTTCTACAGGGTCAGTCACAGTAAAATGATAGGTGCAGTGTACTGTGGTTATTCTTACAGGCTGGGCTCATAGTAGTAATGATAGGGTGCAGTGTAATGTGCTGCTGTACAGGGAATAGTCATAGTAGTACGAGAGGTGCAGTGTACAGTGTTATTCTATAATAACAGTCATAGTAGTACTGATAGGTGCAGTGGAATGTGCTATTGTACAGGGTCAAATATAGTAGTAATGACAGGTGCAGTGTAATGTGCTGTTCTTACAGGGCCAAATATAGTAAATGAGAGCTGCAGTGTAATGTGTTGTTGTAGAGGGTCAGTCAGTAGTAGTAATATAGCTGCAGTGTAATGTGTTGTTGTACAGGGTCAGTAGTAGTATGATAGCTGCAGTGTAATGTGTTGTTGTACAGGGTCAGTCATAGTAGTATGATAGGTGAAGTGTAATGTGTTGTTGTACAGGGTCAAATATAGTAGTATGATAGGTAAGGTGTAATGTGTTGTTTGCTACAGGGTCAGTCATAGTAGTATGATAGGTACAGTGTATTGTGTTGGTTTTACAGGGTCAGTCATAGTAGTATGATAGGTGTGCAGTGTAATGTGTTGTTTTACAGGGTCAGCTCATAGTAGGTATGATAGGTGCAGTGTAATGTGTTGTTTTACAGGGTCAGTCATAGTAGTATGATAGCAGTAGTGTAATGTGTTGTTTTATTAGGTCAGCTATAGTAGTATGATAGGTACAGTGTAATGTGTTGTTTTACAGGGTCAGTCATAGTAGTATGATAGGTACAGTGTAATGTGTTGGTTTTCTCCTAGGTCAGTCATAGTAGTATGATAGGTGCAGTGTAATGTGTTGTTTACAGGGTCAGTCATAGTAGTACTATAGGTGCAGTGTACGTTGGTTTACAGGGCCAGTCATAGTAGTATGATAGGTGCAGTGTAATGTGTTGTTTACAGGGTCAGTCATAGTAGTATGATAGGTGCTGTGTAATGTGTTGTTTTACAAGGTCAAATATAGTAGTATGATAGGTGCAGTGTAATGCTAGTTGTTTACAGGGTCAGTCATAGTAGTATGATAGGTGCAGTGTAATGTGTTGTTTTACAGGGTCAGTCATAGTAGTATGATAGGTGCAGTGTAATGTGTTATTTGATAGGGTCAGTCATAGTAGTATGATAGCTGCAGTGTAATGTGTTGCTTTATAGGGCCAATCATAGTAGTATGATAGCTGCAGTGTAATGTGCTTGCTGTACAGGGTCAGTCATAGTAGTACAATAGCTGCAGTGTAATGTGTTGTTGTAGAGGGTCAGTCATAGTAGTAATGCATAGCTGCAGTGTAATGTGTTGTTGTACAGGGTCAGTCATAGTAGTACGACAGCTGCAGTGTAATGTGCTGTTGTACAGGGTCAGTCATAGTATATGACAGGTGCAGTGTAATGTGTTGCTGTACAGGGTCAGTCATAGTAGTATGATAGGTACAGTGTATTGTGTTGTTTTACAGGGTCAGTCATAGTAGTATGATAGCTGCAGTGTAATGTGCTGTTGTATTACAGGGTCAGTCATAGTAGTATGATAGGTGCAGTGTAATGTGTTGTTTTATTAGGGTCAGTCATAGTGGTATGATAGGTGCTGTGTAATGTGCTTGTTTTACAGGGTCAGTCATAGTAGTATGATAGGTGCAGTGTAATGTGTTGTTTCCATAGGTCAGTCATAGTAGTAATGATAGGTGCAGTGTACGTTGTTTTACAGGGTCAGTCATAGTAGTATGAGAAGTGCAGTGTACGTTGTTTTATGTGGTCAGTCATAGTAGTATTTATAGGTGCAGTGTAATGTGTTGTTTTACAGGGTTAGCATCGTAGTACGAGTAGGTGCAGTGTGTGTGTTGTTTTATAGGGTCAGTCATAGTAGTATGAGAAGGAGGGCGTAATGTTTTATTAGGGCCAGTCATAGTATACGATACAAAGTATGTAATGTGTTGTAATGTATTACAGGGTCAGTCATAGTAGTATGATAGCTGCAGTGTAATGTGTTGTTAAATATGGCCACCATAGTAGTATTGATAGGTGCAGTGTAAATGTGCTATTTTACAGGGTCAAATCATAGTAGTATGATAGCTGCAGTGTAATGTGTTGTTGTACAGGGTCAGTCATAGTAGTATGATAGGTGCAGTGTAATGTGTTGTTTTACAGGGTCAGTCATAGGGTAGTATGATAGGTGCAGTGTAATGTGTTGTTTTACAGGGTCAGCCATAGTAGTATGATAGGTGCAGTGTAATGTGTTGTTTTACAGGGTCAGTCATAGTAGTATGATAGCTGCAGTGTAATGTAAGGTTTTACAGGGTCAGTCATAGTAGTATGATAGCTGCAGTGTAATGTGCTGTTGTACAGGGTCAGCCATAGTAGTACAACAGCTGCAGTGTAATGCTACAGGGACACACATAGAAGATATGATAATGCTGTGTGTGTAACACACTAGGAAAATGATATGCTATTTTTATAGGGTCAGTCATAAAGTATGATAGGTATGTATACACTGTAACAAATGTGATAGTAAGTGTACAATTACAAAGACATAGTATGTAATGCTACATACACTTGAATGATATAAGAGGTATATAATGGGCAAGAACATATTCAAATATCATATATAAAAAGATACAGTGCTGTGTAATCTATACCCAGGGTCAGGCATAAACACTACAAACTACATACACCCTATAAGGCTACAAACATGTATATAATACTATCTACACATCACCGCTAAAGTCATTAAAGAAGTAACATTATAACAACGAGAACAGGTAAATTTACAATCTGTAAGTAAGAACTAGATGCAGTGCACATGTGTAATTTCACAAATCAAAAGAACACAATAAGTAAAACAGCTAAAACATAGTAAAACATCAAGTGTAACAGGGTCAGTCAACTAGTAGAAAGATACATATTATGTAAAGACAACAGTCACTCTACAAGATAGTAACGTCATAGTAAGTTGTAACATAATTGCAGTATAGAAAATGAGACATGTTACATATAACTACTACACACAACATATGATAAAAGCAGAGATAGCATAATTATGTACATTATCAGTCATCATAGCAAGATAGGTAAAAAATGTATTGTCTTTATTAGGTCAGTCACAGTAGTAATGATATAAGCAGTGTAAATTGTGTTTGTCTTTACAGGGTCAAATATAGTAGTATGCTAGGTGTAGTGTAATGTGTTTGTTTTACAGGGTCAGTCATAGTAGTATGATAGGTAAAGTGTAATGTGTTTGGTTTTACAGGGTCAAATATAGTAGTATGATAGGTACAGTGTAATGTGTTGTTTTCCAGGGTCAGTCATAGTAGGCTGATTAGGTGCAGTGTAATGTGTTATTTTACAGGGTCAGTCATAGTAGTATGATAGCTGCAGTGTAATGTGTTGTTGTACAGGGTCAGTCATAGTAGTATGATAGGTGCAGTGTAATGTGTTGTTTATTAGGGTCAGTCATGGTAGTATGATAGGTGCAGTGTAATGTGTTGCCTTGTACAGGGCCAGCCATAGTAGTAATGATAGGTGCAGTGTAATGTACAGTTTTACAGGGTCAAATATAGAAGTAAGATAGGTGCAGTGTAATGTGCTGTTTGCTACAGGGCCAGCCAGCAGTAGCACATAGGTGGAAAATGTGCTGTTTTACAGGGCCAAGCCAAGTAGCAGTACGATAGGTGCAGTGTAAAAGTTGCTGCAGGGCCAAATATGTGCAGTACATAGGTGCAGTGTAATGTGCTGTTTTACAGGGCCAGTCATAGCAGCACGATAGGTGCGGTGTGTAATGTAAGTTGCTGTACAGGGCCAGTCATGCAGTAGTATGAGCAGTGCAAGTGCAATGTGCTGTTTTACAGGGTCAGTCATAGTAGTCGCTTATAGCTGCAGTGTAATGTGTTAGCAGAGGGTCTATAGGTACTACAGCTGCGGTTGTTGCATAGGTCAGTATCATAGCTGTAGTGTAATGTGTTGCTGTATAGGGCCAGTCATGCAGTAGGCTGATAGGTGCAGTGGGTGTGTTGCTGCAGGGTACGTCATAGTAGCATGATAGGTGCAGTGTGCTGTTTACGTGGCCAATCATAGTAGTAATGATAGGCAAAGTGTACAAAGTTGTTGTACAGGGTCAGTCATAGCAGCAGCACAGGTGCAGTGTAATGCGTTGTTTTACAGGGTCAGTCAATAGTAGTATGATAGGTGCAGTGTAAAGCTAGCTCTTATAGGGCCAGTCATAGTAGCATGCTAGTGTGCAGTGTAAATGTGTTATTTATGTGGTCAGCCATAGTAGTAGCATGATAGGTATAGTGCAATGTGCCAGCCTTATTATACAGGGTCAGTCATAGTAGTATGATAGGCGCAGTGTAATGTGTTGTTTTACTGCCAAATATAGCAGTATGATAGGTGTACGTGTAATGTTTATAGGTCAAACATGCTTTGAAGCATTAGGTCAGTCATAGTAGTATTATAGGTGCTGTGTAATGTGCTACTGTTAGTTACAGGGTCAGTCACAGTAGTATGATAGGTGCAGCTGTTTTGCTGTACAGGGTCAGTCATAGCGCATGATAGCCGGGACGTGCCATACAGGTCAGGCCGCGCAGACATAGCGTAACGCGTTGTTTTGCTGTGTCAGTCATAGTAGTATGATAGGCGCAGTGTAAATGCTGTTGTAGCTGTCACTCAGCAGCAGTATGACGCGGCGCAATGCGCCAGCTTGCTGTGTCAGTCATAGTAGCATGATAGGTGCTGTGTAATGTGCTGTTTTGCTGGGTCTGCCATAGTAGCATGATAGGCGCAGTGCGCGTGCTGTTTTATGCGGTCAGTCATAGTAGTATGATAGCTAAGCGTAACGTGTTGCTGTATAGGGCCAGTCATAGTGGCGATAGGCAAAGTGCAATGTTGTTTTGTTACAGGGAATGTCATAGTAGTATGATAGGTGCAAGCGCAATGTGCTACAGATAGCCAGTCATAGTAGTATTTATAGGTGCAGTGTAATGTGCTATTTATTACAGGGTCAGTCATAGTAGTAAATGATAGCCATAAGTGCACAAAGTTGTTTTAGAGGGTCAGTCATAGTAGTATTTCTATAATGCAGTGTAATGCGTTATTGCATAGGGTCAGTCATAGTAGTATGATAGCTGCAGCGTAATGTGTTGTTGTATTAGGTCAGTCATAGTAGTGATGATAGGTGCAGTGTAATGTGTTGTTTTACAGGGTCAGTCATAGTAGTATGATAGGTGCAATAGTAACGTGTTGTTTATTATGGCCAGTCATAGTAGTACGATAGGTACAGTGTATTGTGTTGTTTATTTAGGGTCAATCATAGCAGTATGAGGAGGCGTAGTGTAAATGTTGTCATGACAGGATCAAATACAGCAGCAATGATAGGTGCAAGCGCAAAGCTGTTGTTTTACAGGGTCAGTCATGGTAGCATGATTGCGCAGTGCAATGTGTTGCCTACGCGGTCAGCCATAGCAGTAGCGATAGGTGCAGTGTAATGTGCTGCTGCAGGGTCAGCCATAGCAGCATGACAGGTGCATTGTAAATGTGTTGTTTTTACAGGGCCGTCATAGTAGTAGCAGGTGCAGTGTAATGCTGTTATTTTATGTGTCAGTCATAGTAGTATGATAGCTGCAGTGTAATGTGTTGCTGTACATGGTGGCCGTCAGCAGCAGTAGCGATAGGTGCAGTGCAATGTGCCAATGTTTTACAGGGTCAGTCATAGCAGCAGGCATAGGTGCCAATGTGTTAATTTATAGGGTCAATGGCAGTAGCAATGATAGGTGCAAAGTGCAATGTTGTTTGTTAGCCAAATATAGTACGATAGTAGTGTACAAAGTTAGCTATTGGTGGTCAGTCATAGTATAGCAGTGCAATGCTGTTTATAGGGTCAATCATAGTAGTATTTATAGGTGCAGTGTAATGTGTTGTTTCATAGGGTCAGTCATAGTAGCATGATAGCTGCAGTGCAATGTGTTGTTGTACAGGGTCAGTCAAGGTAGTATTTAATAGGTGCAAGTGTAATATGTTGTTGTATAGGGTTAAATAAGGTAGTACGATAGGTGCAGTGTAACGTGTTATTTATAGGGTCAGTTATAGTAGCATGATAGCTGCAGTGTACAAATTGTTTTAGAGGGTCTGTCATAGTAGCAGTATACGTGCAGTGTAATGCGTTGTTGTACAGGGTCAGCCATAGTAGTATGATAGGCGCAGTGATAAAGTTGTTGTTATATAGGGTCAGCCATAGTAGTATGATAGGTGTAGTGTAATGTGTTGTTTTACTGTGGTCATAGTCATAGATAGTATGATAGGTACAAAGCCAGTTTATAGGCCACATAGAAGCGATATTAGTGCAATATGCCATTTGTTTTACAGGGTCAGTCATAGTAGCATGATAGGTGCAGAGTGTACAAAGTTGTTTTATATGGTCAGTCATAGTAGTATTGATAGGTGCAGAGTAATGTGTTCTTTACAGGGTGCCAGTTACATAGCAGTATGCCAGTGTGCAGTGTAATGTGTTGCAGCACAGGGTCAGCCAGTGCAGTATGAGAAGTGGGCAGTGTAATGTGTTGTTTTACAGGTTGTGTCATAGTAGTATGATAGGTGCAGTGTAATGTGCTGTTTTCCAGGGTCAGTTATAGCAGTATGACAGGTGCAAAATGTGCTGTTTTACAGGGTCAAGTCGTTGTGCAGTATGATGTGGCGCAGTGCAATGTGCCAGTTGTATGTGGGCCAGTCATAGTAGTATGATAGGTGCAGTGTAACGTGTTGTTTTACAGGGCCAGTCATAGTAGTATGATAGGTGTAGTGTAATGCTGTTGTGTTACAGGGTCAGTCATAGCAGTATGATAGCGTGCAGTGTAATGTGTTGTTGTAGCAGAGTCAGCTCATAGCAGTATGATAGGTGCAGTGTAATGCGTTGTTTACATGGTTGTCATGGTAGTATGATAGGTGCAGTGGGATGTGTTGTTTTACAGGGTCAGTCATAGTAGTATGATAGGTGCAGTGCAATGTGTTATATTTTACTGTGTCAAATATAGTCATATGATAGCTGCAGTGTAATGTGTTGTTTTACAAGTTGTGTCATAGTAGCATGATAGCTGCAGTGCAATGTGTTGAAGGTATAGGGTCCGTCCATAGCAGTATGATAGGTGCAGTGTAATGTGTTGTTTTACAGGGTCAGTCATAGTAGTATGATAGGTGCTGCGCAATGTGCTGTTTTACAAGGTCAGTCATAGTAGTATGATAGGTGCAAAATGCGTTGTTTTATAGGGCCAGTCATAGTAGTATGATAGGTGCAGTGTACGTTGTTTATTACAGGGTCAGTCATAGTAGTATGATAGGTGCAGTGTAATGTGTTGTATATTATAGGGTCAAATATAGTAGTATGATAGGTGCAGTGCAATGTGTCATTTTATAGGGTCAGTCATAGTAGTATGATACGCAAGCGCAATGTGTTGCTGTGGCAGGACCAGCCATAGCAGTATGATAAGTGCAGCGCAAAAAGTTGCCTTACAGTGGTCAGTCATAGTAGTATGATAGGTGCAGTGTAATGCGTTGTTTTACAGGTGGCCAGCCATAGTAGTATGATAAGCAGTGTAATGTGTTGTTTTACAGGGTCAGTCATAGTAGTATGATAGGTGCAATAAAATGTGTTGTTTTTTGTTATGTCAGTCATAGTAGTATGATAGGTGCAGTGTAACAGCAGTTATGGCTGCCAGTAGTATGATAGCCGATAATGTGCGTTTTACAGGGTCAGTCATAGTAGGCGATAGCGTGCAGTGTAACGTGTTGTTGTATTAGGTCAGTCATAGTAGTATGATAGGTGCAGTGCAATGTGTTACTATACAGGGTCAGTCATAGTAGTATGATAGGTGCAGTGTAATGTGTTGTTTATAATCAGTCATAAATAGTATGATAGGCGCAGTGTAATGTGTTGTTTTGAAGGTGGTCAGCCATAGTAGTACTTATAGGTGCAGTGCAATGTGTTGTCTACTAAGGGTCAATGATAGGCTATGCACGTTGTTTACAGGGTCAGTCATAGTAGTATGATAGGCGGTGCAATGTGCCAAATATAGTAATTTATTAGGTTACTGTACGTGTTGTTTATTACAGGGTCAGTCATAGTAGTACGATACGCGCAGTGCAACGTTGTTTTAGAGGGTCAGTCATGAGTAGTTTTATAGCCGCAGTGCAATGCGTTGTTGTTACATGGTCAGTCATAGTACGATACGTAGTGTACGTTATTGTATATATCATAGCAGCATGATATAGCGACGTAATGTGTTGTCGTGGTTATAGGGTCAGTCATAGTAGTACGATAGGTAATATGTACGCCGTTTAGCGGTCAAACATGCTGAGCATTATCAGGCAGGTACAGCCAGCTGCTGTGGTCATAGCAGTATGACAGGTGCAGTGTAAAATGCTGTTTTACTGTGTCAGTCATAGCAGTATGATAGCTGCAGTGTAAATGCTGTTTTACAGGGCCAGTCATAGCAGCGATAGGCGCAGTGTAATGTGCTGCTTTATTGTGTCAGTCATAGCAGTATGATAGGTGCCAGTGTAATGTGTTGTTTTACAGGGTCAGTCATAGTAGTATGATAGGTGAAGTGTAATGCTGTTGTATTGGTGGTCAGTCATAGTAGTATGATAGGTAAGTGCAATGCGTTGTTTTTACAGGGCCAGCCATAGGTACAGAAGTAAGTGGATCGCTGTTTTACTGTGGTCAGTCATAGTAGCATGATAGGTAAGTGCAATGCGTTGTTGTAGAGGGTCAGTCATAGTAGCATTGATAGCGTATGCAATGTGCTGCTGTTGTTGTACAGGGTCAGTCATAGTAGCACGATAGCCAGTGTAATGCTGTTAGTACAGGGTCAAATAGCAGCAGTATGATAGGTGCAGTGTAATGCGTTGTTGTAGTTAGGTCAGCCAGCAGCAGCATGATAGGTGCAGTATAATGTGTTGTTTATTACAGGGTCAGTCATAGTAGCATGATATGCGCCAGCGTAAGGTCAGTCATGCAAATATGATAAGTATGCAATGCGCATAGGTCGTCATGCAGTAGATAGGCGAGCGTACGTTGTTTCATTATAGGGTCAGTCATAGTAGTATGATAGCTAGCGTTGTAATGTGTTGTATTGCAGGGTCAAACATAGTAGTATGATAGCTGCAGTGTAAATGTGCTATTTAATATGGCCAGTCATAGTAGTATGATAGGCGCAGTGTAATGCGTTGTTTATTGTAGTCAGTCACAGCAGTATGATAGCGCGCAATGTGCCATTGTATTGTTTTACAGGGTCAGTCATAGCAGTATGACAGCTAAGCGCAATGTGTTGTTTTACAGCGTCAGCCATAGTAGTATGATGTGTGCAGTGTAAATGCTGTTTTACAGGGCCAGTCATAGCAGTATGATAGCAGCAGTGTAACGTGCTGTTTTGCTGTGTCAAATATAGTAGTATGATAGCTGCAGTGTAATGTGCTGCTGTAGCAGAATCAGCCATAGCAGTATGATAGTAAAATAAAAAGGTTTTACAGGCCAGTCATAGGAGGATGTGCGCAGTTGTTTTTACAGGGCCAGTCATAGTAGTATGATAAAGTGCAGTGTAATGTGTTATTTACAGGGTCAGTCATAGCAGTATGATAGGTGCAGTGTAATGTGCTGTTTTGCTGTGGTCAGTCATAGCAGTATGAGAAGTGCAGTGTAATGCCAGTTTTTACTAGGGTCCGTCATAGTAAGTATGATATTGCAGTGCAATGTGTTACTATTACAGGGTCAAATAGATACGCAAGTGCAATGCCAGCAAAATGTCTTGGCAGTAGTAGCGATAGGTGCAGTGCAAATGCGCTTACAGGATCAGTCATAGCAGAGTGATAGGTGCTATGCAATGTGTTGTTTTATTGTGGCCGTCATAGTAGTATGATAGGTGCAGTAAATGTTGTTGTATTAGGGCCAAATATAGTAAATGATAGGTGCAGTGTAATGTGTTGTTTGTTACAGCGTCAGTCATAGTAGCATTTATAGGCGCAGTGCAATGCGTTGTTTTATGTGGTCAGTCATAGTAGTATGATAGGTGCAGTGCAATGTACGTTGTTTCATAGGGTATTATAGTAGTATTTATTAGCACTGTACGTTGTGTTGTTGTACAGGGTCAGTCATATGTAGTACATACGCAGCGCAATGCAAGCCAATAGAGGTCAGTCATAGTAGTACAGACGTGCACGTAAATGTTGTATTATAGGGTCGTCATAGTAGTATGATTAGCCGCAGTGTGGGCTGTGCTGCTGTACAGGGCCAGTCCGCGCAGTATGATAGGTGCACAATGCTGCTGTTTACAGCTGTAGTCAGTCATAGTAGCATTTATTGCGCGCTAAGTGTAACGTGCTGTTTTACAAGGTCAGTCATAGTAGTATGATAGGTGCAGTGTAAGGTGCTGTTTTGCTGTGGGTCAGTCATAGTAGTAGTGATAGGTGCAGTGTAACGTGCTGTTTAGCAGGGTCAGTCATGCAGTATGATAGCTGCAGTGCAATGTTGCTGTGGCTACAGGGTCAGTCATAGCAGCATGATAAAAGCAGTGCAATGTGTTGTTTTACAGGGTCAGTCATAGTAGCATGATAGGCGCCAGTGTAAAATGCCATTTTACTGTCAGTCATAGTAGTATGATAGGTGCAGTGTTATGTGTTGTTTTACAGGGTCAGCTCATAGTAGTATGATAAAGTGTAATGCGTTGTTTTACAGGGACAAATATAGTAAGTGGTTTATTAGTGCAGTGTAATGCGTTGTTTATTATGGTCAAGTCATAGTATAATGATAGGTGCTATGCAATGTGTTGCCAGAGGTCAGTCATAGTAGCACGATAGCCAGAGTGCAATGCCAGTTATACAGGGTCAGTCATAGTAGTACGATAGCCGCAGTGCACGTGCCATTGTTTTACAAAAATACTCATAGTAGTATGATAGGCAGTATGCCAGGCGTGGTCAGTCAGCAGCAAGGCATAGCAGAGTGCCATGTTTTGTTGTACAGGGTCAGGTCATAGCAGCATGATAGGCACAGCGTACAGTGTTGTTTTACAGGGTCAGTCATAGCAGCATGATAGCGTGCAGTGCAATGCGTTATTTTGATTAAAGGGTCAGTCATAGCAGTATGATAGGTGCAAGCTGCAATGTGCCAGCCTATTACATGGTCAGTCATATAGTAGTATGATAGGTGCAGTGCAATGTGTTGTTTTATGTCAGTCATAGTAGTATGATAGGTGCAGTGCAATGCGTTGCTTTACAGGGTCAGTCATAGTAGTATGATAGGTGCAGTGTAACGTGCTGTTTTACAGGGTCCGTCATAGTAGTATGATTAGGTGCAGTGCAATGTGCTGTTTTACAGGGTCAGTCATAGTAGTATGATAGGTGTAGTGTAATGTGTTGTTTTTACAGTGTCAGCTATAGTAGTAGTAATAGGTAAGTAGTAATGCGTTGTTTTACAGGGCCAGTCATAGTAGTATGATAGGTGCAGCGTAATGTTGTTGTTATTAGGTCAGTCATAGTAGTATGATAGCCGGGTGTACGTGTTGTTAGTTTACAGGCTCAGTCAAAGGATAGGTGCAATGTGTTGTTTTACAGGGTCAGTCATGGTAGGATGATAGGTTTAGTGTAATGTGTTGTTTATTGGTAATAGCTAGTAGTAGGATAGGTGCAGTGTACGTGTTGTTTCTTATAGGTCAGTCATAGTAGTAATGATATAGTGCAATGTGTTGTTTGATAGGGTCAGTCATAGTAGCATTTATGATTTAGTAAATGCGTTGCCTTACAAATAAATACAGCAGTACATAGCGCAAGTACAAAGTTAGATATTAGTCAAATATAGTATTTGATAGCGTATGCAATGCAATGTGTTGTGTTATGGTCAGTCATAGTAGTAGCGATAGCAGTGTAATGTGTTGTTGTAGAGTAGCGATAGTGCCGAGTAATGTGTTGTTGCATATAATAGTCATAGTAGCATGATAGGTGCAATGCAATGCCATTGCATGGGTCATCATAGTAGCATGATAGGTACAGCAAATGCGCCGTTTTAAAGGGTCAGTCATAGTAGTATGATTGCGCGTTATACAGGCCATTTGTTGTTGGGTCAGTCATTAGTAGTATGATAGGTGCAGTGTACGTGTTGCTTATTATCAGCCAGGTCAGTATGATAGGCGTATGCAATGTGCTGTTGCATGTGGCCGCCGCAGCAGGCGATAAAGGTAATGCCGTTTTGTGTCGCCAGTAGTAAGTATGATAGGTGCCGTAAATGTGCTGTTTTATTGCTGTCAGTCATGGTAGTATGATAGGTGAAAATGTGCTGTCAGCCAAGGCAGGCGATATGCAGTGTACGTGTTGTTTATGTGGCCAGCCATGCAGTAGTTCATAGGCAGTGCAATGCTTTACAGGGCCAGTCATAGTAGTACGGCAGCAAGTGCAATGCGTTGTTGGGCCAAATGCAGCATGATAGCTGCAGTGTACGTGCTACAGGTGTCGTCATAGTAATGAAGGTATGTACGTGTTGCAGGTTGTACGCCAGTAATAGTAGTATGATAGGTGCAGTGTACTGTTGCTGTTACAGGGCCAGTCATAGCAGCATGATAGGTGTGAATACGTGCCAGCTTTATAGATGTCATAGCAGATAAGCGCCAGGCTGTGCTAGCATGTGGCCAGTCATGCAGTACGATAAAGTAGTACGTGCTGTTTTACAGGGTCAGTCATAGCGGCATGATAGGTGCAGTGTAATGCCAGTTTGATTATACAAACAGCAGTAATGATAGGTGCAGTGTAATGTTATTTATTAGGGTCAGTCATAGCAGTATGATAGGTGCAGTGTAACGTGTTGTTTTATTTATGTCAAACATAGTATTATGATAGGTGTAACGTGTTGTTTATATAGGGTCACAGTAGTGATAGGTGCAGTGTAATGCGTTGTTGTATAATGTCATAGTAGCATGATAGGTGCAGTGTACAAAGTTGTTTTATATAGGGTCAAATTACAGTAGTATAATAGGTGCAGCGTAATGTGTATTTACAGGGTCAGCCATAGTATGATAGGTGCAGTGTAATGTGCATGGCCAGTCATGCAGCATGAATAGCTGCAGTGCAATGTGTTGTTGTACAGGGCCAGCCGCAGGTATGATAGGTGCAGTGCAATGTGCTGTTTACAGGCCAAAGTATGGCAGTAGGTGCAGTACAGTGCTGTTTGCAGGGTCAGCTAGCAAAGTAGGCATAGCAGTGTAATGTGCTGCTACAAAAATGTCATAGTAGCGATAGTGGGCTATGTGTTGTCAGTCATAGCATGATATGCAGTGTAATGTGCAGTTTGTTGTGTCAGTTACTAGTAGCATGATATGCAGTAAATGCGTTGTTAGTTAGGCCATAGCAGATAGGTGCAGTGCAATGTGTTGTTCTTACAGGGTACAGCCATAAAGGTATGATAGGTGCAGTGCAATGTGTTGTTTGAAGGTGGTCAGTCATAGTAGTATGATAGGTACGTGCTGTTGTTGTTACAGGGTCAAATATAGTAGTAAGATAGTAGTGCACAAAGTTTATGCTGTGGCAGTCATAGTAGTACATTTATAGGTGCAGTAAATGTGTTACTATTAGGTCAGTCATGCAGTATTACAGGTGTGTACGGTTGTTGTATATCAGTCATAGCAGCATTTAGTACTGCATGTACGTGCCACAGGTAGGTCAGTCATAGTATATTTATTAGCAGTAGTAAATGCTAGTTTACAGGTCAGTCATAGTAGTATGATACGCGCAGTGTAACGTGTTGTTGCACAGGGCCAGTCATAGTAGTATGATAGGCAGGCCAGTTGTATGTTGTGGGTCAGTCATAGTAGTATGATAGGTAATAGTAAATGCGCCGTTTAGCTGGTCAGTCATATAGCATGAATAGTATAGATCAAAGCTGTGTTTTGCAGGGCCGTCATGCAGTGATAGCTGCCGTGCGCCACTGTGCAGTATGATAAAGTGTACGTGCCGCTTTGTCAGTCAAAGTCAGCAGCAGAGGTGTGTAATGCGCTGCTGTACAGGCCATGCAGTATGATAGGTGCAGTAATGTGCCGCTTTGCAGGGCCAGTCATAGGGTAGCATGATAGGCGGCGTACGTGCTGCTTTGCAGGGCCAGCTATGCAGGTTTATAGGTGCAGCGTAATGCGCTGTTTTACAGGCCAGTCATGCAGTACGATAGCGGTAATGCACGTTTGAGCAGGGTCAGTCATGCTATACGGTGTGTAATGTGTGTTTACAGGGTCACATAGTAGCATGCCATACAGTGCATGTGTTGTTGTAGAAGGGTTAATCATAGTAGTATGATAGGTAATGTGCGCTTATAGGTCAGTCATGCAGTATGATAGGTGCAGTAATGTGTTTACAGGGCCACAGTGTGTATGAGGCCAGCATGCAGTATGATAGCTGTAATGCGTTTGAAGGTGTCAGTTATAGTAGTATGATAGTTTATACGTGTTGTTTGTTGTGTCGTTACAGTAGTGTAATAAATGTTATAGGGTCAGTCATAGTATGATAGGTGCAGTGTAATGTTAGCATAGGTCAAATATGCAGTATGATAGGTGCAGTGTAATGTGTCAACAGATAGGTGCATTTGTTATGTCAGTCATAGTAGTATGATAGTGTTGTTTATACAGCGTCAGTCATAGTAGTATGATAGGTGCGGTGTAATGCTGTTTGTTAGGGTCAGTTATATGTATGATAGTGTGTAATGTGTTGTTTTACAGGGTCAGTCATAGTAGTAGCGATAGGTGCAGTGTAACGTGTTATTTATAGGTCGCAAAGAATACTAAAGGTAGTAATGGCCAGGGTCAGTCACAGCAGGCGAAGGTGCTGTTTGCTGTCAGCCGCGCAGCAGCGATAGCAGTGCTGCTTTGCAGGTCGCCGCGGCAGGCAGGCGCAGTAATGCGTGTCGCCATGCGCATGAGCAAAGTAGTGTAAATGCTGTTTTTACAGTGGCCGCCGATAGCAGTGTAATGCTGTTTTGCTGTGTCGTCAGCAGCAGGCTATACGTGCCAGCGCCAGGCCAGTCATAGTAGCATGATAGGTGCAGTGCAATGCTGTTTTACAGGGTCATGCAGCAATATTGCGCATAAAATGCCGTTTTGTAGGGTCAGCCATAGCAGTATGATAGGTGCAGCGTAATGCCAGCCTATTGTGTCAGTCATGCAGTAGCATAGTGCTGTTTGCGCTGCAGCCGCAGCAGTATGATAAGGTGCTGCCTATGTGCCAGGTCATAGTGAGATAGTGTACGCATAGGTCAGCCATGCAAAGATGATAGTGTAATGCGTTATAGGGTCAAAGTCAAGGTAGTAGCGATAGGTGCAGTGTACGTGCCAAAGCATGTGTCAGCCATAAAGTGCAGAGTTATGCGGTTGTTTGTAACAGTCATAGGCATGAGTGCTGTTTTGTTGCGTCAGTCAATAGCAGTATGATAGTAGCGTACGTGTAATGTTTTTGTTGTCAGTCAGTCATGCAGGTGAAGTAAGTAATGCGTTGTTTACAGGTCAGCCATAGCAGCATGATAGGTTAGCAGCGTAATGTGTTGTTTTACAGGGTCAGTCATAAATAGTGTAATGCCTATTGCGGTCAGTCAGCAATATGTGACAGCTAGTGCACGCGTTGTTTATAGGCCAGCCAGGCAGGGGCTGACAGGCGCAGTGTAATGCTGCTTTTTGTGGCCGCTGATAGCTGCAGTGTGCGTGCTAGCTGTGGCCGCTGCATGCAAAAATGCGCTGCTTGCTAGGTCAGCCGCGGTAAAGGAGAAGTAGTGTTGTGCTACAGCAGGCCGTCATAGTAGTATGATAGCAGTGCAATGCTGTTTACAGGCCAGCTATGCAGTAAAGATAGGCAGTGTAATGCAAATGTCATAGTAGTAATTATAGTGGTGTAATGGTGCCAATGGTTGTGTCAGTCATGCTAATTTATGCAGTGTACGCTGTTTATTATGTCATAAGTAGCCAGTGTAATGCTGCTGTGTATAGCTGCCAGCGCAGGTATAATGCTGTGTAAACTGTCGTAATGCTGTTGCAGCCTCATAGTAGCGATGCAGCGTACGTGCTAGGCCAGGTCAAGGTAGTGATAGGCATATACGTTACTTATGTCAGTCATAGCAGTATTTATAGTATAGTGGGTTGCTGTGTCAGCCATAGTAGTAGCGAGGGTTTAGTGTAATGTGTTGTTTTCAAATGTCATAGCAGTATGATAGCGCAGTGTAATGCTGTACAGGGCCAAACAGCAGCAGTATGATAGGCAGTGTAATGCTGTTTTTGTTGTGTCAGTCATAGCAGTGGGCGTTGTTGGTCAGTCAGTAGTAGTATGATAGTTTAAATGTGCCATTGTTGTGTCAGTCATGCAGCATGATAGGTACAAATGTTTTGCTGTGTCAGGTACAGATAGTATGTAATGCCATTTATATAGGCCAGTCATAGCAGTACGATAGGGCAGTGTACGTGGTCAGTCATGCAGATGATAAATAGCACGTTGTTTACAGGTCAAATCGCGTAGCGATAGGCAGTGTAAATGTGCTGTTTACAGGTCCGTCATGCAGCAGCGATAGCTGCAGGCCGTACAGCGTGCAGTCAGGCATGATATGCAGTGTAATGTGCCAGGCCAGCTATGCAGCAGCGATAGGTGCAGTGTAAGTGCTGCTTACAGGCCAAAGTCATGCAGGCGCAGTGTACGTGCCAGCTATGTGTCAGTCATGCAGTATGATAGGCAGTGTAAATGCTGTTTGCTGTGTCAGCCATAGTAGTATGACAGGTGCAGTGTAATGTGCCAGCTTTACAGGTCAGTCATGCAGTAGCGATATGCTGTTTGTTAAATGTCAGTCATAGCAGTATGATGCTGTTTTAAATAAGGGTCAGTCATAGTAGCATGATAGGAAGTAATGCGTTGTTTGTTATGTCAGTTACTATGATAGGTGCAGTGCAATGCGTTGTTTTACAGGGTCAGTCATAGTAGTATGATAGGTGCAGTGTAAATGTGCCAGGGTCAGCCATAGCGTATGAGTAGAGTGTTATGTGTTGTTTTATTAGCAAGTCAGTCATAAAGTAGCATGATAGCGAAAATATTTATGTGGTCAGTCATAGCATGATAGGGTGCAGTGTAACGTGCCAGCCTTATTGCAGGTCAGTCATGCGTAATGCTGTAATCAGCCATAGCAGTAGATAATGTTGTAATGCGTCAGATATAGTAGTATGATAGCAGGCTAATAGTTGTTGTATTAGGGTCAGTCATAGCAGTATGATATGTTGTTTGAGCTGTCATCAGCAGCGATAGCGCAGCGTAATGCTATTGTACAAACAGTCAGCAAGTAGATAGGCAGTGTACGCGTCATTTCATTGGTCAAACAAAAGCATGATAGGCAGTGTCAATGTACAGAAATCAACATAGTAGTATGAGAAGTGCAGTGTAAATGCTAGCTTACAGGGCCAGATTATGTAAAAAGGATAGGCGGTGCGGGCGTGCTGCTTTCGTGCCGCGATGCAGTAATGCTGCTTGCTGTGTCAGTCATAGCATGATAGCCGCAGTGTAATGCTGCTGTATGTGGCCAGTACATAGCTGCAGTGTAATGCTGTTGTATGGTCAAGCAGTATGATAGGTGCAGCGTAATGTGCTGCTTTGCAGGCGCTACAGCAGATTGCAGCGGGAATACATGTAGGTCAGTCATGCTAGTAGATAAAAATGCTGTTTGCTGTGTCATAAAGGCTATAGTGCAAACTGCGCATGTAAATAAACATAGTAGTATGATAGTACGCTGTTTTGATAGGGCCAGTCATAGCAGTATGATAGCGGCAGCGTAATGTGCCAGCTTTATAGGGTCAGTCATAGTATGCTGATAGCGGTGTAATGCGCTGTTCTTGTTGTGGTCAGGTCATGGCAGTATGATAGCTGCCAGTGTAATGTTGTGTCAGTCATAGCAGCATGATAGGCAGTGCAATGCGTTGTTTATTATCAAAGCCATAGTAGTAAATGTTAGGTCAGTCATGTGCAGTAAATATTGTTTTATAGGTCAAATATAGTGGGTATTATAGGTGTAATAAATAGTTTATGTCAGTCAATGCAGTATTTATACAGGTGTAATGTGTTGTTACAGGCATAGCAGCATGATATAAGTAGCGTGTTACTTCATTATGTCAGTCATAGCAGTATGATATTTATTTATGTCAGTCATAGGCGCAGTAAAAAGTTGTCTATTTGTGGGTCAGTCATAGCAGTAAGATAGGCACACGTGCCATTTACAGGTCAAGACAGGCAGTGTAATGTGCTGCTTTACAGGTCGTTATATAGTACGATAGCAGTGTACGTGCTGTTTGCGTGTACAGTGCGCTGCATAGGCAAATGCGCTGCTGTATGTCAGTCATAGTACTACAGCCAGGCGTAAATGCGTTGTTGTCAGGCCATGCAGTGATAGGCTGCAGTGTAATGTGCTGTTGTACAGGTCAGTCATAGGTAGCGATAGGCAGTGCAATGCTGTTGTAGCTGCGGCCAGTCATGCAGCAGCGATAGTACAGTACGTGCTGTTTAAAGGGTCAGTCAAGGCAGTATTTATCAGTGTACAAGGCTGCTGTTTTGCTGTGGCCGTCATAGTAGTATGAGGTAAGTGTTGTTATGGTCAGTCATAGTAGTAGCGATAGCTGCAGTGTAATGTGTTGTTAGCAGGGCCAGTCAGCAGTAGTATGATAGGTGCAGTGTAACGTGTTGTTTGCTAGTCAGCAGTATGATAGCGCAGTGTAATGCCAGCTGTATGTCAGGGTCATAGTAGCATGATAGCAGTGGGACGTGCCGTTTTATTGTAGTGTCAGTCATAGTATAGTATAATGTTGTTTATATAGTAATGATAAGTGCAGCTGTTGTACAGGTCGTCATAGTAGTAAATGATAGGTGCAGTGTAATAAAGTTGTTTATTAGGTCAGTCATAGTAGCATGATTTTGTACAGTGTAATGTTAGTTTATTATGTCAGTCACGGTAGTAGCTGATAGCAGTGTAACGCGTTGTTTATGTCAAACATAGTAGTATGATAATGCAGTACGTGTTAAAGGTAGGTCAGCTATAGCAGTATGATAATGCAGCAAGCAGGTCACATGCAGCAATATAGGCAGTGTAATGTGTTGTTACAGGGCCGTCATGCAGCAAAAATGTGCCAGATTACAGGCCGTCAGGCGCAAAGATAGCGGCAAATGTGCTGCTGTGTCAGGCCATGCAGCATGATAGTACGTGCCAGCTGCTGAAAGTCGTCAAGGCAGGCGATAGTGCTGCTCTTGGCAGCTGTCGTCATGCAGCAGATGTGCGCTGTTTACAAGGTCAGTCATAGCAGTGGCGACAGTGCAAAGTGTGTGCTGTTTACTAGGGCCAGCCATGCAGCAGCGAGAAGTAGGTGTACGTTGAGCGTCAGTCATGGCGGTGCATAGGCAGTGTACGCGCCTTATTGGTGGGTCAGCCATAGCAGTATGATAGGTGCAGCGTAATGTGTTGTTTTACAGGGCCAGTCATAGTGCCAGCTTATAAATGTCGTCATAGCAGCATGAGAAGCATATGTCGTCATAGCAAAGCATGTGTCAGTCACAGTATGATAGGTGTGTAATGCTGCCAGTTAATCAGCCATAAGTAGTAGCGATAGGTTTAGTGTAATGCGCCGTTTACAGGGTCAGTCATAGTAATATGATAGGCGCAGCGTAACGCGTTGTTGCTGTCAGTCATAGTAGTATGATAGGCGCAGTGTAATGCTGTTGTGTTACAGGCCAGCTCATTTAAATGATAGGTGCAGTGTAATGCCAGCATAGGTCAGTCATAGCAGTATGATAGGCGTACAAATAGTTTATTAGGTCAAATATAGTAGCATGATAAAGTGCCATAATGAATCAGCCATAGTAGATAGGCGCAGCGTAATGCTTATTGTGGGTCAGACATAGTAGCATGATATAAGCAGTGTAATGCCAGCCTTGTATCGTCTTAGTAGATGATTTGAAAACATGTGCTAAAGCAGCAGGCTGCAAAGAGGCTGCAGGGGGCTGCCAGCTGCATGCAGGCGATAAGCGGCAGGGCTGTGCTGCTACAGCCAGTCATGTAGGATAGGTGCAGTGCAATGCTTTAGCAGGGCCGGGGGGCGATGCGTGTGTGCCAGCCTGCTAGGCCAAGCCATAGTAGTGTGTAATGCTGTTTACAGGGTCCGTCATAGCAGTGATAGCGGTGTACGTGCTGTTTTACAGGGCCAGTAATGAGCAGGGTGCAGTGTAATGTGCCAGCCAGGGCCAGCCAGGATAGCTTAAAGCGTGCTGTGTAGCCAGGGATGCTGTTTTGCTGTCAAATATGCAGTATGATAGGCAGTGTACGTGCTGTTGTCAGTCAGTGCAGCATGATAGGCGTGTACGTGCCAGTTTGCTGTGTCAGTCACAGCAGTAATATAGGCAGTGTAATGCATGTGCCGCAGCATTTATAGGCAGTGTAATGCAGCAGTTTACAGTCACTATGCAGTGCAGTGTGTGCCAGCATGTACAATAGGTGTAATATACGCAGTAATGCTGTTGTAGAGGGTCACAGATAGGCATAGCTGCAGTGTAATGTGTTAGCACTAGGGTCAAATATATAAGTGCTATAGCTGCAGTGTAATGCCAAATAGGTCAGTCATAGCAAGTACATAGCGCAGCGTAATGCGTTGTTGTATATGTCAATAGCAGTGTCATGTTGTTTTAAAGGGTCAAATATAGTAGTGAGATAGTATATGTATTGTGTTACTTATTGTGGTCAGTCATAGTAGTGTAATGCAGTTGTTTATTAGGTCAGTCATAGTAGTATTTAAGGCTGCAGTGTAATGTGCTGTGCCAGGCTGGGCCGCAGGCGAGCAGCGGCGGCCAGCTGGTGTCGTTGGCGCAGCAGCGACGCTGCAGTGTAAATGTTGCTGTACTGTGTCAGTCATAGTATGAGGCAGCAGTGTAATGCCACAGGCCAGTCATAGTAGTATGATACAGGTGTAATGTGCTGCTTTAGCTGTGCAGTACATTTATAGGTGCAGTGTAATGTGCTGTTTGTGTCAGCCGCAGTAGTACATGATAGGTGCAGTACGTGCCAGCTTGCTGTGTCACATGCAGTATAGCAGTGTACGTGCTGTTTACAGGGCCAGCCAGTGGTAGGTGATAGGTGCAGTGTAATGTTGTTTTATGTCAGCTGATAGCAGTGTTGTTGCATAGGGTCAGCATAGTATGATAGGCTGCAGTGTAATGCTGTTGTATGGGCCAGCATAGCTGCAGCGGATAAAGTTATTAGTTCAGGCTGTCATAGTATGAGTACATGCCATTTATTATAAATAGTCATAGCAGATGATAGGTGCAGTGTACGTGTTACTTTGTTAGGTCAGCCATAGCAGTATGATGCGCTTAGCGTAATGTGCTGTTTGTTAAATAGTCAAGGTAGTTTATATATAGGCAAAGGTCAGTCATGCAGTATTTATTAGCCTTACGTCAGTAGCGGTGTACTTTATTAGGTCAGCCATAGTAGCAGATAGCGTAGTGCAACGCGTTACTTACAGGTCAGCAGCAGCTGATATAGTACGTTATAACAGTGCAGTGTAATGGGCCAGCCTACAGGTCAGTCAGTGCAGTATGATAGGTAGTGCTGCTTTACAAGGTCAGTCATGCAGTATGACAGGTGCAAAGTAATGCTGTTGTTTACTGCGGTCAGTCATGTAGTAATACAGGCGGCAGTGTAAATGCGTTACTACAGGGCCAGTCATGTGCAGTATGATAGGTGCAGTGTACGTGTTGCTGTAGCTAAATCGTTACAGCAGTGAGTAAGATAGGTGCAGTGTAATGCGCCGTTTTACAGCTGCAGTATGATAGGCGCAGTGTAACGTGCCAGCCAAAGGTGGCCAAAGGCGCAGTGTAAATGCGCAGCCTTATTATGTCAGCCATGCAGTAGCGACAGGCGGCAAATGCAGGTCAGTCATGTTATATGATGTAAATAGCTACTAGGTCAGTCATAGCAGCATGATAGGCGCAGTGTACGTGCATTGTACAGAACAGCCATATAGTAGTATGATAGGTGCAGTGTAATGCGTTGTTTGCTAAAAAGGGTCAGACATAGCAGGGTGTTGTTTTCAGGTCAGCCCAGTAGTTGATAGAGCAGTGTAATGCGTTGTTTACAGGGTCTCAGTAGCATGATATTGCAGCAATGTGCCAGTTGCACAGTAGGCCAGTCATAGGTATGATAGCCGCAGTGTAATGCCAGTGTTGTGGTCAGTCATAGGTTATGATAGGCAGTGTAATGGTGCCAGTTTCATAGTGGGTCGGTATGATAGCGCAGTGTAATGCCGTTTACAGGTCAGTCATAGTATTGAGAAGTAGTACTTACAGGTCAGTCATAGTAGTATGATAGGCACGTTGTTTCATTATGTTCAGGATAGTGTGTGTTTCATATGGTCAAACATGCTGATATAATAGTACAATATTAGGTCAGTCACAGCATGATAGGTATGTAATGTTATATCGTCATAGTAGTATGATAGCCGCAGTGTAATGTGCTGCTTTGTGCCAGCCGCGTAGCATGGAGGTGTGTACGTGCTGCTTTGCTGTGTCAGTCAGCTGCAGGCGATGTGTACAGTGCAATGTGCTGCTTTGCTGTGGCCAGGCCAGCAGGCAGGCGATGCGCAGTGTAATGCTGTTTGTGGCCGTCATAGCAGCTATACGCAGTGTGCTGCGTTGTGTCAGCCAGTAGCGATAGGTGCAGTGTAATGCGCTGTTTGCTGCGGTCCGTCATGCAGTACATAGCGCTGTGTACGTGCTGTTTTGCTGTGTCAGTCATGCAAAGGGCGATAGCGGCGTAATGCGGTCATGCAGCATGATAGCGCAGTGTACGTGCCAGCTTCTTACAAAGCCGTCATAGTAGCATGCAGTGTAATGTGCTACATGTGCTTGCAGGCGATAGCGCAGTGCAATGTTGTTGCAGCTGGCCAGTCATAGTTAGCTATGATAGCAGTACGTGCCGTTTTGTTGTGTCAGTCATAGCAGTAGCGATAGGTGCTGTTTTACTAAGGTCAGTCATAGTAGTGATAGGTGCAGTGTAATGCTGTTTGTTAGGTCAGCCATGCAAAAGATATGCTATGTAATGCTATAGGGTCAGTCATAGTGCAGATAGTAGTGCAATGTTGCTACAGGGTCAGATATGTTAGTATGATAGCTGCAGTGTAATGCTGCTTTCAGGGTCAGTTCATAGTAGTATGATAGTTTGCAGTGCATGCTGTTGTATAGGTCAGTCATAGTTAGCATGATGTTGTGTAATGCCGTTTCATAGGGCAGTGCCTTAAAGATGCAGTGTAAGCATAAATGTCATATGCTAGGTGTAGTGTAATGCGTTGTTTATTATAATAGTCATAGCAGCATGATAGGTACAGTGTAATGCGTTGTTTTGATGTCATAGCAGATGATATTACTTACAGGCCAGTCACTGCAGTAGCGACAGGTGCAGTGTAATGTGCAGCCTTTACAGGGTCAGTCATAGCGATAGTGCAGTGTACGTGCAAGAGCAGGTCAGTCATAGTAGTATGATAGTGCAGTGTAATGCGCTGCTGTTTATAGGTCAGTCATAGCAGTATGATAGTGCAGTGTAATGTGTCAGTTTGATAGGTCAGTCATGCAGCATGATAGATGCAGTGTAATGTGTTACTTACAGGGTCAGTGGCTGACCCCATAGTAGTACACAGTGATAGCTGCACCGGTGTTACAGGGTCAGTCATATGAGTGCATGATAGTGCAGTGTAATGCTGCACCCACTTGTAGGTCGTTTCGCAGCAGTATGACTGACCCTGTAAAACAACACTGCACCTATCATACTACTATGGCTGACCCTGTAAAACAACACATTACACTGCACCTATCATACTACTATGACTGACCCTGTACAACAACACATTACACTGCAGCTATCATACTACTATGACTGACCCTGTAAAACAACACATTACACTGCACCTATCATACTACTATGACTGACCCTGTAAAACAACACATTACACTGCACCTATCATACTACTATGACTGACCCTGTAAAACAACACATTACACTGCACCTATCATACTACTATGACTGACCCTGTAAAACAACACATTACACTGCACCTATCATACTACTATGACTGACCCTGTAAACAACACATTACACTGCACCTATCATACTACTATGACTGACCCTGTAAAACAACACATTACACTGCACCTATCATACTACTATGACTGACCCTGTAAAACAACACATTACACTGCACCTATCATACTACTATGACTGACCCTGTAAAACAACACATTACACTGCACCTATCATACTACTATGACTGACCCTGTAAAACAACACATTACACTGCACCTATCATACTACTATGACTGACCCTGTAAAACAACACATTACACTGCACCTATCATACTACTATGACTGACCCTGTAAAACAACACATTACACTGCACCTATCATACTACTATGACTGACCCTGTAAAACAACACATTACACTGCAGCTATCATACTACTATGACTGACCCTGTAAAACAACACATTACACTGCACCTATCATACTACTATGACTGACCCTGTAATACAACACATTACACTGCACCTATCATACTACTATGACTGACCCTGTAAAACAACACATTACACTGCACCTATCATACTACTATGACTGACCCTTGTAAAAACACATTACACTGCACCTATCATACTACTATGACTGACCCTGTAAAACAACACATTACACTGCACCTATCATACTACTATGACTGACCCTGTAAAACAACACATTACACTGCACCTATCATACTACTATGACTGACCCTGTAAAACAACACATTACACTGCACCTATCATACTACTATGACTGACCCTGTAAAACAACACATTACACTGCACCTATCATACTACTATGACTGACCCTGTAAAACAACACATTACACTGCACCTATCATACTACTATGACTGACCCTGTAAAACAACACATTACACTGCACCTATCATACTACTATGACTGACCCTGTAAAACAACACATTACACTGCACCTATCATACTACTATGACTGACCCTGTACAACAACACATTACACTGCACCTATCATACTACTATGACTGACCCTGTAAAACAACACATTACACTGCACCTATCATACTACTATGACTGACCCTGTAAAACAACACATTACACTGCACCTATCATACTACTATGACTGACCCTGTAAAACAACACATTACACTGCACCTATCATACTACTATGACTGACCCTGTAAAACAACACATTACACTGCACCTATCATACTACTATGACTGACCCTGTAAAACAACACATTACACTGCACCTATCATACTACTATGACTGACCCTGTAAAACAACACATTACACTGCACCTATCATACTACTATGACTGACCCTGTAAAACAACACATTACACTGCACCTATCATACTACTATGACTGACCCTGTAAAACAACACATTACACTGCACCTATCATACTACTATGACTGACCCTGTAAAACAACACATTACACTGCACCTATCATACTACTATGACTGACCCTGTAAAACAACACATTACACTGCACCTATCATACTACTATGGCTGACCCTGTAAAACAACACATTACACTGCACCTATCATACTACTATGACTGACCCTGTACAACAACACATTACACTGCACCTATCATACTACTATGACTGACCCTGTAAAACAACACATTACACTGCACCTATCATACTACTATGACTGACCCTGTAAAACAACACATTACACTGCACCTATCATACTACTATGACTGACCCTGTAAAACAACACATTACACTGCACCTATCATACTACTATGACTGACCCTGTAAAACAACACATTACACTGCACCTATCATACTACTATGACTGACCCTGTAACAACAACACATTACACTGCACCTATCATACTACTATGACTGACCCTGTAAAACAACACATTACACTGCACCTATCATACTACTATGACTGACCCTGTAAAACAACACATTACACTGCACCTATCATACTACTATGACTGACCCTGTAAAACAACACATTACACTGCACCTATCATACTACTATGACTGACCCTGTAACAACAACACATTACACTGCACCTATCATACTACTATGACTGACCCTGTAAAACAACACATTACACTGCACCTATCATACTACTATGACTGACCCTGTAAAACAACACATTACACTGCACCTATCATACTACTATGACTGACCCTGTAAAACAACACATTACACTGCACCTATCATACTACTATGACTGACCCTGTAAAACAACACATTACACTGCACCTATCATACTACTATGACTGACCCTGTAAAACAACACATTACACTGCACCTATCATACTACTATGACTGACCCTGTAAAACAACACATTACACTGCACCTATCATACTACTATGACTGACCCTGTAAAACAACACATTACACTGCACCTATCATACTACTATGACTGACCCTGTACAACAACACATTACACTGCACCTATCATACTACTATGACTGACCCTGTAAAACAACACATTACACTGCACCTATCATACTACTATGACTGACCCTGTAAAACAACACATTACACTGCACCTATCATACTACTATGACTGACCCTGTAAAACAACACATTACACTGCACCTATCATACTACTATGACTGACCCTGTAAAACAACACATTACACTGCACCTATCATACTACTATGACTGACCCTGTAAAACAACACATTACACTGCACCTATCATACTACTATGACTGACCCTGTAAAACAACACATTACACTGCACCTATCATACTACTATGACTGACCCTGTACAACAACACATTACACTGCACCTATCATACTACTATGACTGACCCTGTAACAACAACACATTACACTGCACCTATCATACTACTATGACTGACCCTGTACAACAACACATTACACTGCACCTATCATACTACTATGACTGACCCTGTAAAACAACACATTACACTGCACCTATCATACTACTATGACTGACCCTGTAAAACAACACATTACACTGCACCTATCATACTACTATGACTGACCCTGTAAAACAACACATTACACTGCACCTATCATACTACTATGACTGACCCTGTAACAACAACACATTACACTGCACCTATCATACTACTATGACTGACCCTGTAAACAACACATTACACTGCACCTATCATACTACTATGACTGACCCTGTAAAACAACACATTACACTGCACCTATCATACTACTATGACTGACCCTGTAACAACAACACATTACACTGCACCTATCATACTACTATGACTGACCCTGTAAAACAACACATTACACTGCACCTATCATACTACTATGACTGACCCTGTAAAACAACACATTACACTGCACCTATCATACTACTATGACTGACCCTGTAAAACAACACATTACACTGCACCTATCATACTACTATGACTGACCCTGTAAAACAACACATTACACTGCACCTATCATACTACTATGACTGACCCTGTAAAACAACACATTACACTGCACCTATCATACTACTATGACTGACCCTGTAAAACAACACATTACACTGCACCTATCATACTACTATGACTGACCCTGTAAAACAACACATTACACTGCACCTATCATACTACTATGACTGACCCTGTAAAACAACACATTACACTGCACCTATCATACTACTATGACTGACCCTGTAAAACAACACATTACACTGCACCTATCATACTACTATGACTGACCCTGTAAAACAACACATTACACTGCACCTATCATACTACTATGACTGACCCTGTAAAACAACACATTACACTGCACCTATCATACTACTATGACTGACCCTGTAAAACAACACATTACACTGCACCTATCATACTACTATGACTGACCCTGTAAAACAACACATTACACTGCACCTATCATACTACTATGACTGACCCTGTAAAACAACACATTACACTGCACCTATCATACTACTATGACTGACCCTGTAAAACAACACATTACACTGCACCTATCATACTACTATGACTGACCCTGTACAACAACACATTACACTGCACCTATCATACTACTATGACTGACCCTGTAAAACAACACATTACACTGCACCTATCATACTACTATGACTGACCCTGTAAAACAACACATTACACTGCACCTATCATACTACTATGACTGACCCTGTAAAACAACACATTACACTGCACCTATCATACTACTATGACTGACCCTGTAAACAACACATTACACTGCACCTATCATACTACTATGACTGACCCTGTAAAACAACACATTACACTGCACCTATCATACTACTATGACTGACCCTGTAAAACAACACATTACACTGCACCTATCATACTACTATGACTGACCCTGTAACAACAACACATTACACTGCACCTATCATACTACTATGACTGACCCTGTAAAACAACACATTACACTGCACCTATCATACTACTATGACTGACCCTGTAAAACAACACATTACACTGCACCTATCATACTACTATGACTGACCCTGTAAAACAACACATTACACTGCACCTATCATACTACTATGACTGACCCTGTAAACAACACATTACACTGCACCTATCATACTACTATGACTGACCCTGTAAAACAACACATTACACTGCACCTATCATACTACTATGACTGACCCTGTAAAACAACACATTACACTGCACCTATCATACTACTATGACTGACCCTGTAAAACAACACATTACACTGCACCTATCATACTACTATGACTGACCCTGTAAAACAACACATTACACTGCACCTATCATACTACTATGACTGACCCTGTAAACAACACATTACACTGCACCTATCATACTACTATGACTGACCCTGTACAACAACACATTACACTGCACCTATCATACTACTATGACTGACCCTGTAAAACAACACATTACACTGCACCTATCATACTACTATGACTGACCCTGTAAAACAACACATTACACTGCACCTATCATACTACTATGACTGACCCTGTAAAACAACACATTACACTGCACCTATCATACTACTATGACTGACCCTGTAAACAACACATTACACTGCACCTATCATACTACTATGACTGACCCTGTAACAACAACACATTACACTGCACCTATCATACTACTATGACTGACCCTGTAAAACAACACATTACACTGCACCTATCATACTACTATGACTGACCCTGTAAAACAACACATTACACTGCACCTATCATACTACTATGACTGACCCTGTAAACAACACATTACACTGCACCTATCATACTACTATGACTGACCCTGTAAAACAACACATTACACTGCACCTATCATACTACTATGACTGACCCTGTAAAACAACACATTACACTGCACCTATCATACTACTATGACTGACCCTGTAAACAACAACACATTACACTGCACCTATCATACTACTATGACTGACCCTGTAAAACAACACATTACACTGCACCTATCATACTACTATGACTGACCCTGTAAAACAACACATTACACTGCACCTATCATACTACTATGACTGACCCTGTAAAACAACACATTACACTGCACCTATCATACTACTATGACTGACCCTGTAACAACAACACATTACACTGCACCTATCATACTACTATGACTGACCCTGTAAAACAACACATTACACTGCACCTATCATACTACTATGACTGACCCTGTAAAACAACACATTACACTGCACCTATCATACTACTATGACTGACCCTGTAAAACAACACATTACACTGCACCTATCATACTACTATGACTGACCCTGTAAAACAACACATTACACTGCACCTATCATACTACTATGACTGACCCTGTAAAACAACACATTACACTGCACCTATCATACTACTATGACTGACCCTGTAAAACAACACATTACACTGCACCTATCATACTACTATGACTGACCCTGTAACAACAACACATTACACTGCACCTATCATACTACTATGACTGACCCTGTAAAACAACACATTACACTGCACCTATCATACTACTATGACTGACCCTGTACAACAACACATTACACTGCACCTATCATACTACTATGACTGACCCTGTAAAACAACACATTACACTGCACCTATCATACTACTATGACTGACCCTGTAAAACAACACATTACACTGCACCTATCATACTACTATGACTGACCCTGTAAAACAACACATTACACTGCACCTATCATACTACTATGACTGACCCTGTAAACAACACATTACACTGCACCTATCATACTACTATGACTGACCCTGTAAAACAACACATTACACTGCACCTATCATACTACTATGACTGACCCTGTAAAACAACACATTACACTGCACCTATCATACTACTATGACTGACCCTGTACAACAACACATTACACTGCACCTATCATACTACTATGACTGACCCTGTAAAACAACACATTACACTGCACCTATCATACTACTATGACTGACCCTGTAAAACAACACATTACACTGCACCTATCATACTACTATGACTGACCCTGTAAAACAACACATTACACTGCACCTATCATACTACTATGACTGACCCTGTAAAACAACACATTACACTGCACCTATCATACTACTATGACTGACCCTGTAAAACAACACATTACACTGCACCTATCATACTACTATGACTGACCCTGTAAAACAACACATTACACTGCACCTATCATACTACTATGACTGACCCTGTACAACAACACATTACACTGCACCTATCATACTACTATGACTGACCCTGTAAAACAACACATTACACTGCACCTATCATACTACTATGACTGACCCTGTAAAACAACACATTACACTGCACCTATCATACTACTATGACTGACCCTGTAAAACAACACATTACACTGCACCTATCATACTACTATGACTGACCCTGTAAACAACACATTACACTGCACCTATCATACTACTATGACTGACCCTGTAAAACAACACATTACACTGCACCTATCATACTACTATGACTGACCCTGTAAAACAACACATTACACTGCACCTATCATACTACTATGACTGACCCTGTAAAACAACACATTACACTGCACCTATCATACTACTATGACTGACCCTGTAAAACAACACATTACACTGCACCTATCATACTACTATGACTGACCCTGTAAAACAACACATTACACTGCACCTATCATACTACTATGACTGACCCTGTAAAACAACACATTACACTGCACCTATCATACTACTATGACTGACCCTGTAAAACAACACATTACACTGCACCTATCATACTACTATGACTGACCCTGTAAAACAACACATTACACTGCACCTATCATACTACTATGACTGACCCTGTAAAACAACACATTACACTGCACCTATCATACTACTATGACTGACCCTGTAAAACAACACATTACACTGCACCTATCATACTACTATGACTGACCCTGTAAAACAACACATTACACTGCACCTATCATACTACTATGACTGACCCTGTAAAACAACACATTACACTGCACCTATCATACTACTATGACTGACCCTGTAAAACAACACATTACACTGCACCTATCATACTACTATGACTGACCCTGTACAACAACACATTACACTGCACCTATCATACTACTATGACTGACCCTGTAAAACAACACATTACACTGCACCTATCATACTACTATGACTGACCCTGTAAAACAACACATTACACTGCACCTATCATACTACTATGACTGACCCTGTAAAACAACACATTACACTGCACCTATCATACTACTATGACTGACCCTGTAAAACAACACATTACACTGCACCTATCATACTACTATGACTGACCCTGTAAAACAACACATTACACTGCACCTATCATACTACTATGACTGACCCTGTAAAACAACACATTACACTGCACCTATCATACTACTATGACTGACCCTGTAAAACAACACATTACACTGCACCTATCATACTACTATGACTGACCCTGTAACAACAACACATTACACTGCACCTATCATACTACTATGACTGACCCTGTAAAACAACACATTACACTGCACCTATCATACTACTATGACTGACCCTGTAAAACAACACATTACACTGCACCTATCATACTACTATGACTGACCCTGTAAAACAACACATTACACTGCACCTATCATACTACTATGACTGACCCTGTAAAACAACACATTACACTGCACCTATCATACTACTATGGCTGACCCTGTAAAACAACACATTACACTGCACCTATCATACTACTATGACTGACCCTGTAAAACAACACATTACACTGCACCTATCATACTACTATGACTGACCTTGTAAAACAACACCTATCATACTACTATGACTGACCCTGTAAAACAACACATTACACTGCACCTATCATACTACTATGACTGACCCTGTAAAACAACACATTACACTGCACCTATCATACTACTATGACTGACCCTGTAAAACAACACATTACACTGCACCTATCATACTACTATGACTGACCCTGTAAAACAACACATTACACTGCACCTATCATACTACTATGACTGACCCTGTAAAACAACACATTACACTGCACCTATCATACTACTATGACTGACCCTGTACAACAACACATTACACTGCACCTATCATACTACTATGACTGACCCTGTAAAACAACACATTACACTGCACCTATCATACTACTATGACTGACCCTGTAAACAACACATTACACTGCACCTATCATACTACTATGACTGACCCTGTAAAACAACACATTACACTGCACCTATCATACTACTATGACTGACCCTGTAAAACAACACATTACACTGCACCTATCATACTACTATGACTGACCCTGTAAAACAACACATTACACTGCACCTATCATACTACTATGACTGACCCTGTAAAACAACACATTACACTGCACCTATCATACTACTATGACTGACCCTGTAAAACAACACATTACACTGCACCTATCATACTACTATGACTGACCCTGTAAACAACACATTACACTGCACCTATCATACTACTATGACTGACCCTGTACAACAACACATTACACTGCACCTATCATACTACTATGACTGACCCTGTAAAACAACACATTACACTGCACCTATCATACTACTATGACTGACCCTGTAAAACAACACATTACACTGCACCTATCATACTACTATGACTGACCCTGTAAAACAACACATTACACTGCACCTATCATACTACTATGACTGACCCTGTAAAACAACACATTACACTGCACCTATCATACTACTATGACTGACCCTGTAAAACAACACATTACACTGCACCTATCATACTACTATGACTGACCCTGTAAAACAACACATTACACTGCACCTATCATACTACTATGACTGACCCTGTACAACAACACATTACACTGCACCTATCATACTACTATGACTGACCCTGTAAAACAACACATTACACTGCACCTATCATACTACTATGACTGACCCTGTAAAACAACACATTACACTGCACCTATCATACTACTATGACTGACCCTGTAAAACAACACATTACACTGCACCTATCATACTACTATGACTGACCCTGTAAAACAACACATTACACTGCACCTATCATACTACTATGACTGACCCTGTAAAACAACACATTACACTGCACCTATCATACTACTATGACTGACCCTGTAAAACAACACATTACACTGCACCTATCATACTACTATGACTGACCCTGTAAAACAACACATTACACTGCACCTATCATACTACTATGACTGACCCTGTAAAACAACACATTACACTGCACCTATCATACTACTATGACTGACCCTGTAAAACAACACATTACACTGCACCTATCATACTACTATGACTGACCCTGTAAAACAACACATTACACTGCACCTATCATACTACTATGACTGACCCTGTAAAACAACACATTACACTGCACCTATCATACTACTATGACTGACCCTGTAAAACAACACATTACACTGCACCTATCATACTACTATGACTGACCCTGTAAAACAACACATTACACTGCACCTATCATACTACTATGACTGACCCTGTAAAACAACACATTACACTGCACCTATCATACTACTATGACTGACCCTGTAAAACAACACATTACACTGCACCTATCATACTACTATGACTGACCCTGTAAAACAACACATTACACTGCACCTATCATACTACTATGACTGACCCTGTAAAACAACACATTACACTGCACCTATCATACTACTATGACTGACCCTGTAAACAACACATTACACTGCACCTATCATACTACTATGACTGACCCTGTAAAACAACACATTACACTGCACCTATCATACTACTATGACTGACCCTGTAAAACAACACATTACACTGCACCTATCATACTACTATGACTGACCCTGTAAAACAACACATTACACTGCACCTATCATACTACTATGACTGACCCTGTAAAACAACACATTACACTGCACCTATCATACTACTATGACTGACCCTGTAAAACAACACATTACACTGCACCTATCATACTACTATGACTGACCCTGTAAAACAACACATTACACTGCACCTATCATACTACTATGACTGACCCTGTAAAACAACACATTACACTGCACCTATCATACTACTATGACTGACCCTGTAAAACAACACATTACACTGCACCTATCATACTACTATGACTGACCCTGTAAAACAACACATTACACTGCACCTATCATACTACTATGACTGACCCTGTAAAACAACACATTACACTGCACCTATCATACTACTATGACTGACCCTGTAAACAACACATTACACTGCACCTATCATACTACTATGACTGACCCTGTAAAACAACACATTACACTGCACCTATCATACTACTATGACTGACCCTGTAAAACAACACATTACACTGCACCTATCATACTACTATGACTGACCCTGTAAAACAACACATTACACTGCACCTATCATACTACTATGGCTGACCCTGTAAAACAACACATTACACTGCACCTATCATACTACTATGACTGACCCTGTAAACAACACATTACACTGCACCTATCATACTACTATGACTGACCTTGTAAACACATTACACTGCACCTATCATACTACTATGACTGACCCTGTAAAACAACACATTACACTGCACCTATCATACTACTATGACTGACCCTGTAAAACAACACATTACACTGCACCTATCATACTACTATGACTGACCCTGTAAAACAACACATTACACTGCACCTATCATACTACTATGACTGACCCTGTAAAACAACACATTACACTGCACCTATCATACTACTATGACTGACCCTGTAAAACAACACATTACACTGCACCTATCATACTACTATGACTGACCCTGTAAAACAACACATTACACTGCACCTATCATACTACTATGACTGACCCTGTAAAACAACACATTACACTGCACCTATCATACTACTATGACTGACCCTGTAAAACAACACATTACACTGCACCTATCATACTACTATGACTGACCCTGTAAAACAACACATTACACTGCACCTATCATACTACTATGACTGACCCTGTAAAACAACACATTACACTGCACCTATCATACTACTATGACTGACCCTGTAAAACAACACATTACACTGCACCTATCATACTACTATGACTGACCCTGTAAAACAACACATTACACTGCACCTATCATACTACTATGACTGACCCTGTAAAACAACACATTACACTGCACCTATCATACTACTATGACTGACCCTGTAAAACAACACATTACACTGCACCTATCATACTACTATGACTGACCCTGTAAAACAACACATTACACTGCACCTATCATACTACTATGACTGACCCTGTAAAACAACACATTACACTGCACCTATCATACTACTATGACTGACCCTGTAAAACAACACATTACACTGCACCTATCATACTACTATGACTGACCCTGTAAAACAACACATTACACTGCACCTATCATACTACTATGACTGACCCTGTAAAACAACACATTACACTGCACCTATCATACTACTATGACTGACCCTGTAAACAACACATTACACTGCACCTATCATACTACTATGACTGACCCTGTAAAACAACACATTACACTGCACCTATCATACTACTATGACTGACCCTGTACAACAACACATTACACTGCACCTATCATACTACTATGACTGACCCTGTAAAACAACACATTACACTGCACCTATCATACTACTATGACTGACCCTGTAAAACAACACATTACACTGCACCTATCATACTACTATGACTGACCCTGTAAAACAACACATTACACTGCACCTATCATACTACTATGACTGACCCTGTAAAACAACACATTACACTGCACCTATCATACTACTATGACTGACCCTGTAAAACAACACATTACACTGCACCTATCATACTACTATGACTGACCCTGTAAAACAACACATTACACTGCACCTATCATACTACTATGACTGACCCTGTAAAACAACACATTACACTGCACCTATCATACTACTATGACTGACCCTGTACAACAACACATTACACTGCACCTATCATACTACTATGACTGACCCTGTAAAACAACACATTACACTGCACCTATCATACTACTATGACTGACCCTGTAAAACAACACATTACACTGCACCTATCATACTACTATGACTGACCCTGTAAAACAACACATTACACTGCACCTATCATACTACTATGACTGACCCTGTAAAACAACACATTACACTGCACCTATCATACTACTATGACTGACCCTGTAAAACAACACATTACACTGCACCTATCATACTACTATGACTGACCCTGTAAACAACACATTACACTGCACCTATCATACTACTATGACTGACCCTGTAAAACAACACATTACACTGCACCTATCATACTACTATGACTGACCCTGTAAAACAACACATTACACTGCACCTATCATACTACTATGACTGACCCTGTAAAACAACACATTACACTGCACCTATCATACTACTATGACTGACCCTGTACAACAACACATTACACTGCACCTATCATACTACTATGACTGACCCTGTAAAACAACACATTACACTGCACCTATCATACTACTATGACTGACCCTGTAAAACAACACATTACACTGCACCTATCATACTACTATGACTGACCCTGTAAAACAACACATTACACTGCACCTATCATACTACTATGACTGACCCTGTAAAACAACACATTACACTGCACCTATCATACTACTATGACTGACCCTGTAAAACAACACATTACACTGCACCTATCATACTACTATGACTGACCCTGTAAAACAACACATTACACTGCACCTATCATACTACTATGACTGACCCTGTAAAACAACACATTACACTGCACCTATCATACTACTATGACTGACCCTGTACAACAACACATTACACTGCACCTATCATACTACTATGACTGACCCTGTACAACAACACATTACACTGCACCTATCATACTACTATGACTGACCCTGTAAAACAACACATTACACTGCACCTATCATACTACTATGACTGACCCTGTAAAACAACACATTACACTGCACCTATCATACTACTATGACTGACCCTGTAAAACAACACATTACACTGCACCTATCATACTACTATGACTGACCCTGTAAAACAACACATTACACTGCACCTATCATACTACTATGACTGACCCTGTAAAACAACACATTACACTGCACCTATCATACTACTATGACTGACCCTGTAAAACAACACATTACACTGCACCTATCATAC
Organism: Brachymystax lenok tsinlingensis; assembly: GCA_030435695.1. Classification (NCBI taxonomy): domain Eukaryota; kingdom Metazoa; phylum Chordata; class Actinopteri; order Salmoniformes; family Salmonidae; genus Brachymystax; species Brachymystax lenok. Next base: position 46,184,824 of record CM059794.1, on the reverse strand, counting down.
TACTATGACTGACCCTGTAAAACAACACATTACACTGCACCTATCATACTACTATGACTGACCCTGTAAACAACACATTACACTGCACCTATCATACTACTATGACTGACCCTGTAAAACAACACATTACACTGCACCTATCATACTACTATGACTGACCCTGTAAAACAACACATTACACTGCACCTATCATACTACTATGACTGACCCTGTAAAACAACACATTACACTGCACCTATCATACTACTATGACTGACCCTGTAAAACAACACATTACACTGCACCTATCATACTACTATGACTGACCCTGTACAACAACACATTACACTGCACCTATCATACTACTATGACTGACCCTGTAAAACAACACATTACACTGCACCTATCATACTACTATGACTGACCCTGTAAAACAACACATTACACTGCACCTATCATACTACTATGACTGACCCTGTAACAACAACACATTACACTGCACCTATCATACTACTATGACTGACCCTGTAAAACAACACATTACACTGCACCTATCATACTACTATGACTGACCCTGTAAAACAACACATTACACTGCACCTATCATACTACTATGACTGACCCTGTAAAACAACACATTACACTGCACCTATCATACTACTATGACTGACCCTGTAAAACAACACATTACACTGCACCTATCATACTACTATGACTGACCCTGTAAAACAACACATTACACTGCACCTATCATACTACTATGACTGACCCTGTACAACAACACATTACACTGCACCTATCATACTACTATGACTGACCCTGTAAACAACACATTACACTGCACCTATCATACTACTATGACTGACCCTGTAAAACAACACATTACACTGCACCTATCATACTACTATGACTGACCCTGTAAAACAACACATTACACTGCACCTATCATACTACTATGACTGACCCTGTAAACAACACATTACACTGCACCTATCATACTACTATGACTGACCCTGTAAAACAACACATTACACTGCACCTATCATACTACTATGACTGACCCTGTAAAACAACACATTACACTGCACCTATCATACTACTATGACTGACCCTGTAAAACAACACATTACACTGCACCTATCATACTACTATGACTGACCCTGTAAAACAACACATTACACTGCACCTATCATACTACTATGACTGACCCTGTAAAACAACACATTACACTGCACCTATCATACTACTATGACTGACCCTGTAAAACAACACATTACACTGCACCTATCATACTACTATGACTGACCCTGTAAAACAACACATTACACTGCACCTATCATACTACTATGACTGACCCTGTACAACAACACATTACACTGCACCTATCATACTACTATGACTGACCCTGTACAACAACACATTACACTGCACCTATCATACTACTATGACTGACCCTGTACAACAACACATTACACTGCACCTATCATACTACTATGACTGACCCTGTAAAACAACACATTACACTGCACCTATCATACTACTATGACTGACCCTGTAAAACAACACATTACACTGCACCTATCATACTACTATGACTGACCCTGTAAAACAACACATTACACTGCACCTATCATACTACTATGACTGACCCTGTAAAACAACACATTACACTGCACCTATCATACTACTATGACTGACCCTGTAAAACAACACATTACACTGCACCTATCATACTACTATGACTGACCCTGTAAAACAACACATTACACTGCACCTATCATACTACTATGACTGACCCTGTAAAACAACACATTACACTGCACCTATCATACTACTATGACTGACCCTGTAAAACAACACATTACACTGCACCTATCATACTACTATGACTGACCCTGTAAAACAACACATTACACTGCACCTATCATACTACTATGACTGACCCTGTAAAACAACACATTACACTGCACCTATCATACTACTATGACTGACCCTGTAAACAACACATTACACTGCACCTATCATACTACTATGACTGACCCTGTAACAACAACACATTACACTGCACCTATCATACTACTATGACTGACCCTGTAACAACAACACATTACACTGCACCTATCATACTACTATGACTGACCCTGTAACAACAACACATTACACTGCACCTATCATACTACTATGACTGACCCTGTAAAACAACACATTACACTGCACCTATCATACTACTATGACTGACCCTGTAAAACAACACATTACACTGCACCTATCATACTACTATGACTGACCCTGTAAACAACACATTACACTGCACCTATCATACTACTATGACTGACCCTGTAAAACAACACATTACACTGCACCTATCATACTACTATGACTGACCCTGTAAAACAACACATTACACTGCACCTATCATACTACTATGACTGACCCTGTAAAACAACACATTACACTGCACCTATCATACTACTATGACTGACCCTGTAAAACAACACATTACACTGCACCTATCATACTACTATGACTGACCCTGTAAAACAACACATTACACTGCACCTATCATACTACTATGACTGACCCTGTAAAACAACACATTACACTGCACCTATCATACTACTATGACTGACCCTGTAAAACAACACATTACACTGCACCTATCATACTACTATGACTGACCCTGTAAAACAACACATTACACTGCACCTATCATACTACTATGACTGACCCTGTAAAACAACACATTACACTGCACCTATCATACTACTATGACTGACCCTGTAAAACAACACATTACACTGCACCTATCATACTACTATGACTGACCCTGTAAAACAACACATTACACTGCACCTATCATACTACTATGACTGACCCTGTAAAACAACACATTACACTGCACCTATCATACTACTATGACTGACCCTGTAAAACAACACATTACACTGCACCTATCATACTACTATGACTGACCCTGTAAAACAACACATTACACTGCACCTATCATACTACTATGACTGACCCTGTAAAACAACACATTACACTGCACCTATCATACTACTATGACTGACCCTGTACAACAACACATTACACTGCACCTATCATACTACTATGACTGACCCTGTAAAACAACACATTACACTGCACCTATCATACTACTATGACTGACCCTGTAAAACAACACATTACACTGCACCTATCATACTACTATGACTGACCCTGTAAAACAACACATTACACTGCACCTATCATACTACTATGACTGACCCTGTAAAACAACACATTACACTGCACCTATCATACTACTATGACTGACCCTGTAAAACAACACATTACACTGCACCTATCATACTACTATGACTGACCCTGTAAAACAACACATTACACTGCACCTATCATACTACTATGACTGACCCTGTAAAACAACACATTACACTGCACCTATCATACTACTATGACTGACCCTGTAAAACAACACATTACACTGCACCTATCATACTACTATGACTGACCCTGTACAACAACACATTACACTGCACCTATCATACTACTATGACTGACCCTGTACAACAACACATTACACTGCACCTATCATACTACTATGACTGACCCTGTACAACAACACATTACACTGCACCTATCATACTACTATGACTGACCCTGTAAAACAACACATTACACTGCACCTATCATACTACTATGACTGACCCTGTAAAACAACACATTACACTGCACCTATCATACTACTATGACTGACCCTGTAAAACAACACATTACACTGCACCTATCATACTACTATGACTGACCCTGTAAAACAACACATTACACTGCACCTATCATACTACTATGACTGACCCTGTAAAACAACACATTACACTGCACCTATCATACTACTATGACTGACCCTGTAAAACAACACATTACACTGCACCTATCATACTACTATGACTGACCCTGTAAAACAACACATTACACTGCACCTATCATACTACTATGACTGACCCTGTAAAACAACACATTACACTGCACCTATCATACTACTATGACTGACCCTGTAAAACAACACATTACACTGCACCTATCATACTACTATGACTGACCCTGTAAACAACACATTACACTGCACCTATCATACTACTATGACTGACCCTGTAAAACAACACATTACACTGCACCTATCATACTACTATGACTGACCCTGTACAACAACACATTACACTGCACCTATCATACTACTATGACTGACCCTGTACAACAACACATTACACTGCACCTATCATACTACTATGACTGACCCTGTAAAACAACACATTACACTGCACCTATCATACTACTATGACTGACCCTGTAAAACAACACATTACACTGCACCTATCATACTACTATGACTGACCCTGTAAAACAACACATTACACTGCACCTATCATACTACTATGACTGACCCTGTAAAACAACACATTACACTGCACCTATCATACTACTATGACTGACCCTGTAAAACAACACATTACACTGCACCTATCATACTACTATGACTGACCCTGTAAAACAACACATTACACTGCACCTATCATACTACTATGACTGACCCTGTAAAACAACACATTACACTGCACCTATCATACTACTATGACTGACCCTGTACAACAACACATTACACTGCACCTATCATACTACTATGACTGACCCTGTAAAACAACACATTACACTGCACCTATCATACTACTATGACTGACCCTGTAAAACAACACATTACACTGCACCTATCATACTACTATGACTGACCCTGTAAAACAACACATTACACTGCACCTATCATACTACTATGACTGACCCTGTAAAACAACACATTACACTGCACCTATCATACTACTATGACTGACCCTGTAAAACAACACATTACACTGCACCTATCATACTACTATGACTGACCCTGTAAAACAACACATTACACTGCACCTATCATACTACTATGACTGACCCTGTACAACAACACATTACACTGCACCTATCATACTACTATGACTGACCCTGTAAAACAACACATTACACTGCACCTATCATACTACTATGACTGACCCTGTAAAACAACACATTACACTGCACCTATCATACTACTATGACTGACCCTGTAAAACAACACATTACACTGCACCTATCATACTACTATGACTGACCCTGTAAAACAACACATTACACTGCACCTATCATACTACTATGACTGACCCTGTAAAACAACACATTACACTGCACCTATCATACTACTATGACTGACCCTGTAAAACAACACATTACACTGCACCTATCATACTACTATGACTGACCCTGTACAACAACACATTACACTGCACCTATCATACTACTATGACTGACCCTGTAAAACAACACATTACACTGCACCTATCATACTACTATGACTGACCCTGTAAAACAACACATTACACTGCACCTATCATACTACTATGACTGACCCTGTAAAACAACACATTACACTGCACCTATCATACTACTATGACTGACCCTGTAAAACAACACATTACACTGCACCTATCATACTACTATGACTGACCCTGTACAACAACACATTACACTGCACCTATCATACTACTATGACTGACCCTGTAAACAACACATTACACTGCACCTATCATACTACTATGACTGACCCTGTAAAACAACACATTACACTGCACCTATCATACTACTATGACTGACCCTGTACAACAACACATTACACTGCACCTATCATACTACTATGACTGACCCTGTAAAACAACACATTACACTGCACCTATCATACTACTATGACTGACCCTGTAAAACAACACATTACACTGCACCTATCATACTACTATGACTGACCCTGTAAAACAACACATTACACTGCACCTATCATACTACTATGACTGACCCTGTAAAACAACACATTACACTGCACCTATCATACTACTATGACTGACCCTGTAAAACAACACATTACACTGCACCTATCATACTACTATGACTGACCCTGTAAAACAACACATTACACTGCACCTATCATACTACTATGACTGACCCTGTAAAACAACACATTACACTGCACCTATCATACTACTATGACTGACCCTGTAAAACAACACATTACACTGCACCTATCATACTACTATGACTGACCCTGTAAAACAACACATTACACTGCACCTATCATACTACTATGACTGACCCTGTACAACAACACATTACACTGCACCTATCATACTACTATGACTGACCCTGTACAACAACACATTACACTGCACCTATCATACTACTATGACTGACCCTGTACAACAACACATTACACTGCACCTATCATACTACTATGACTGACCCTGTAAAACAACACATTACACTGCACCTATCATACTACTATGACTGACCCTGTAAAACAACACATTACACTGCACCTATCATACTACTATGACTGACCCTGTACAACAACACATTACACTGCACCTATCATACTACTATGACTGACCCTGTAAAACAACACATTACACTGCACCTATCATACTACTATGACTGACCCTGTAAAACAACACATTACACTGCACCTATCATACTACTATGACTGACCCTGTAAAACAACACATTACACTGCACCTATCATACTACTATGACTGACCCTGTAAAACAACACATTACACTGCACCTATCATACTACTATGACTGACCCTGTAAAACAACACATTACACTGCACCTATCATACTACTATGACTGACCCTGTAAAACAACACATTACACTGCACCTATCATACTACTATGACTGACCCTGTACAACAACACATTACACTGCACCTATCATACTACTATGACTGACCCTGTAAAACAACACATTACACTGCACCTATCATACTACTATGACTGACCCTGTAAAACAACACATTACACTGCACCTATCATACTACTATGACTGACCCTGTACAACAACACATTACACTGCACCTATCATACTACTATGACTGACCCTGTAAAACAACACATTACACTGCACCTATCATACTACTATGACTGACCCTGTAAAACAACACATTACACTGCACCTATCATACTACTATGACTGACCCTGTACAACAACACATTACACTGCACCTATCATACTACTATGACTGACCCTGTAAAACAACACATTACACTGCACCTATCATACTACTATGACTGACCCTGTAAAACAACACATTACACTGCACCTATCATACTACTATGACTGACCCTGTAAAACAACACATTACACTGCACCTATCATACTACTATGACTGACCCTGTAAAACAACACATTACACTGCACCTATCATACTACTATGACTGACCCTGTAAAACAACACATTACACTGCACCTATCATACTACTATGACTGACCCTGTACAACAACACATTACACTGCACCTATCATACTACTATGACTGACCCTGTAAAACAACACATTACACTGCACCTATCATACTACTATGACTGACCCTGTACAACAACACATTACACTGCACCTATCATACTACTATGACTGACCCTGTAAAACAACACATTACACTGCACCTATCATACTACTATGACTGACCCTGTAAAACAACACATTACACTGCACCTATCATACTACTATGACTGACCCTGTAAAACAACACATTACACTGCACCTATCATACTACTATGACTGACCCTGTAAAACAACACATTACACTGCACCTATCATACTACTATGACTGACCCTGTAAAACAACACATTACACTGCACCTATCATACTACTATGACTGACCCTGTACAACAACACATTACACTGCACCTATCATACTACTATGACTGACCCTGTAAAACAACACATTACACTGCACCTATCATACTACTATGACTGACCCTGTAAAACAACACATTACACTGCACCTATCATACTACTATGACTGACCCTGTAAAACAACACATTACACTGCACCTATCATACTACTATGACTGACCCTGTAAAACAACACATTACACTGCACCTATCATACTACTATGACTGACCCTGTAAAACAACACATTACACTGCACCTATCATACTACTATGACTGACCCTGTAAAACAACACATTACACTGCACCTATCATACTACTATGACTGACCCTGTAAAACAACACATTACACTGCACCTATCATACTACTATGACTGACCCTGTAAAACAACACATTACACTGCACCTATCATACTACTATGACTGACCCTGTAAAACAACACATTACACTGCACCTATCATACTACTATGACTGACCCTGTAAAACAACACATTACACTGCACCTATCATACTACTATGACTGACCCTGTAAAACAACACATTACACTGCACCTATCATACTACTATGACTGACCCTGTAAAACAACACATTACACTGCACCTATCATACTACTATGACTGACCCTGTAAAACAACACATTACACTGCACCTATCATACTACTATGACTGACCCTGTACAACAACACATTACACTGCACCTATCATACTACTATGACTGACCCTGTACAACAACACATTACACTGCACCTATCATACTACTATGACTGACCCTGTACAACAACACATTACACTGCACCTATCATACTACTATGACTGACCCTGTAAAACAACACATTACACTGCACCTATCATACTACTATGACTGACCCTGTAAAACAACACATTACACTGCACCTATCATACTACTATGACTGACCCTGTACAACAACACATTACACTGCACCTATCATACTACTATGACTGACCCTGTAAACAACACATTACACTGCACCTATCATACTACTATGACTGACCCTGTACAACAACACATTACACTGCACCTATCATACTACTATGACTGACCCTGTAAAACAACACATTACACTGCACCTATCATACTACTATGACTGACCCTGTAAAACAACACATTACACTGCACCTATCATACTACTATGACTGACCCTGTAAAACAACACATTACACTGCACCTATCATACTACTATGACTGACCCTGTAAAACAACACATTACACTGCACCTATCATACTACTATGACTGACCCTGTAAAACAACACATTACACTGCACCTATCATACTACTATGACTGACCCTGTACAACAACACATTACACTGCACCTATCATACTACTATGACTGACCCTGTAAAACAACACATTACACTGCACCTATCATACTACTATGACTGACCCTGTAAAACAACACATTACACTGCACCTATCATACTACTATGACTGACCCTGTAAAACAACACATTACACTGCACCTATCATACTACTATGACTGACCCTGTAAAACAACACATTACACTGCACCTATCATACTACTATGACTGACCCTGTAAAACAACACATTACACTGCACCTATCATACTACTATGACTGACCCTGTAAAACAACACATTACACTGCACCTATCATACTACTATGACTGACCCTGTAAAACAACACATTACACTGCACCTATCATACTACTATGACTGACCCTGTAAAACAACACATTACACTGCACCTATCATACTACTATGACTGACCCTGTACAACAACACATTACACTGCACCTATCATACTACTATGACTGACCCTGTAAAACAACACATTACACTGCACCTATCATACTACTATGACTGACCCTGTACAACAACACATTACACTGCACCTATCATACTACTATGACTGACCCTGTACAACAACACATTACACTGCACCTATCATACTACTATGACTGACCCTGTAAAACAACACATTACACTGCACCTATCATACTACTATGACTGACCCTGTAAAACAACACATTACACTGCACCTATCATACTACTATGACTGACCCTGTAAAACAACACATTACACTGCACCTATCATACTACTATGACTGACCCTGTAAAACAACACATTACACTGCACCTATCATACTACTATGACTGACCCTGTAAAACAACACATTACACTGCACCTATCATACTACTATGACTGACCCTGTAAAACAACACATTACACTGCACCTATCATACTACTATGACTGACCCTGTAAAACAACACATTACACTGCACCTATCATACTACTATGACTGACCCTGTAAAACAACACATTACACTGCACCTATCATACTACTATGACTGACCCTGTACAACAACACATTACACTGCACCTATCATACTACTATGACTGACCCTGTAAAACAACACATTACACTGCACCTATCATACTACTATGACTGACCCTGTAAAACAACACATTACACTGCACCTATCATACTACTATGACTGACCCTGTAAAACAACACATTACACTGCACCTATCATACTACTATGACTGACCCTGTACAACAACACATTACACTGCACCTATCATACTACTATGACTGACCCTGTACAACAACACATTACACTGCACCTATCATACTACTATGACTGACCCTGTAAAACAACACATTACACTGCACCTATCATACTACTATGACTGACCCTGTAAAACAACACATTACACTGCACCTATCATACTACTATGACTGACCCTGTAAAACAACACATTACACTGCACCTATCATACTACTATGACTGACCCTGTAAAACAACACATTACACTGCACCTATCATACTACTATGACTGACCCTGTAAAACAACACATTACACTGCACCTATCATACTACTATGACTGACCCTGTACAACAACACATTACACTGCACCTATCATACTACTATGACTGACCCTGTAAAACAACACATTACACTGCACCTATCATACTACTATGACTGACCCTGTACAACAACACATTACACTGCACCTATCATACTACTATGACTGACCCTGTACAACAACACATTACACTGCACCTATCATACTACTATGACTGACCCTGTAAAACAACACATTACACTGCACCTATCATACTACTATGACTGACCCTGTAAAACAACACATTACACTGCACCTATCATACTACTATGACTGACCCTGTAAAACAACACATTACACTGCACCTATCATACTACTATGACTGACCCTGTAAAACAACACATTACACTGCACCTATCATACTACTATGACTGACCCTGTAAAACAACACATTACACTGCACCTATCATACTACTATGACTGACCCTGTAAAACAACACATTACACTGCACCTATCATACTACTATGACTGACCCTGTAAAACAACACATTACACTGCACCTATCATACTACTATGACTGACCCTGTAAAACAACACATTACACTGCACCTATCATACTACTATGACTGACCCTGTACAACAACACATTACACTGCACCTATCATACTACTATGACTGACCCTGTAAAACAACACATTACACTGCACCTATCATACTACTATGACTGACCCTGTAAAACAACACATTACACTGCACCTATCATACTACTATGACTGACCCTGTACAACAACACATTACACTGCACCTATCATACTACTATGACTGACCCTGTACAACAACACATTACACTGCACCTATCATACTACTATGACTGACCCTGTACAACAACACATTACACTGCACCTATCATACTACTATGACTGACCCTGTACAACAACACATTACACTGCACCTATCATACTACTATGACTGACCCTGTAAAACAACACATTACACTGCACCTATCATACTACTATGACTGACCCTGTAAAACAACACATTACACTGCACCTATCATACTACTATGACTGACCCTGTAAAACAACACATTACACTGCACCTATCATACTACTATGACTGACCCTGTAAAACAACACATTACACTGCACCTATCATACTACTATGACTGACCCTGTAAAACAACACATTACACTGCACCTATCATACTACTATGACTGACCCTGTAAAACAACACATTACACTGCACCTATCATACTACTATGACTGACCCTGTAAAACAACACATTACACTGCACCTATCATACTACTATGACTGACCCTGTAAAACAACACATTACACTGCACCTATCATACTACTATGACTGACCCTGTAAAACAACACATTACACTGCACCTATCATACTACTATGACTGACCCTGTAAAACAACACATTACACTGCACCTATCATACTACTATGACTGACCCTGTAAAACAACACATTACACTGCACCTATCATACTACTATGACTGACCCTGTAAAACAACACATTACACTGCACCTATCATACTACTATGACTGACCCTGTAAAACAACACATTACACTGCACCTATCATACTACTATGACTGACCCTGTAAAACAACACATTACACTGCACCTATCATACTACTATGACTGACCCTGTACAACAACACATTACACTGCACCTATCATACTACTATGACTGACCCTGTAAAACAACACATTACACTGCACCTATCATACTACTATGACTGACCCTGTAAAACAACACATTACACTGCACCTATCATACTACTATGACTGACCCTGTACAACAACACATTACACTGCACCTATCATACTACTATGACTGACCCTGTAAAACAACACATTACACTGCACCTATCATACTACTATGACTGACCCTGTACAACAACACATTACACTGCACCTATCATACTACTATGACTGACCCTGTAAAACAACACATTACACTGCACCTATCATACTACTATGACTGACCCTGTACAACAACACATTACACTGCACCTATCATACTACTATGACTGACCCTGTAAAACAACACATTACACTGCACCTATCATACTACTATGACTGACCCTGTAAAACAACACATTACACTGCACCTATCATACTACTATGACTGACCCTGTAAAACAACACATTACACTGCACCTATCATACTACTATGACTGACCCTGTAAAACAACACATTACACTGCACCTATCATACTACTATGACTGACCCTGTAAAACAACACATTACACTGCACCTATCATACTACTATGACTGACCCTGTACAACAACACATTACACTGCACCTATCATACTACTATGACTGACCCTGTAAAACAACACATTACACTGCACCTATCATACTACTATGACTGACCCTGTAAAACAACACATTACACTGCACCTATCATACTACTATGACTGACCCTGTAAAACAACACATTACACTGCACCTATCATACTACTATGACTGACCCTGTAAAACAACACATTACACTGCACCTATCATACTACTATGACTGACCCTGTAAAACAACACATTACACTGCACCTATCATACTACTATGACTGACCCTGTAAAACAACACATTACACTGCACCTATCATACTACTATGACTGACCCTGTAAAACAACACATTACACTGCACCTATCATACTACTATGACTGACCCTGTAAAACAACACATTACACTGCACCTATCATACTACTATGACTGACCCTGTACAACAACACATTACACTGCACCTATCATACTACTATGACTGACCCTGTACAACAACACATTACACTGCACCTATCATACTACTATGACTGACCCTGTACAACAACACATTACACTGCACCTATCATACTACTATGACTGACCCTGTAAAACAACACATTACACTGCACCTATCATACTACTATGACTGACCCTGTAAAACAACACATTACACTGCACCTATCATACTACTATGACTGACCCTGTAAACAACACATTACACTGCACCTATCATACTACTATGACTGACCCTGTAAACAACACATTACACTGCACCTATCATACTACTATGACTGACCCTGTAAAACAACACATTACACTGCACCTATCATACTACTATGACTGACCCTTGTAAAACAACACATTACACTGCACCTATCATACTACTATGACTGACCCTGTAAACAACACATTACACTGCACCTATCATACTACTATGACTGACCCTGTAAAACAACACATTACACTGCACCTATCATACTACTATGACTGACCCTGTAAAACAACACATTACACTGCACCTATCATACTACTATGACTGACCCTGTAAAACAACACATTACACTGCACCTATCATACTACTATGACTGACCCTGTAAAACAACACATTACACTGCACCTATCATACTACTATGACTGACCCTGTAAAACAACACATTACACTGCACCTATCATACTACTATGACTGACCCTGTAAAACAACACATTACACTGCACCTATCATACTACTATGACTGACCCTGTAAAACAACACATTACACTGCACCTATCATACTACTATGACTGACCCTGTAAAACAACACATTACACTGCACCTATCATACTACTATGACTGACCCTGTACAACAACACATTACACTGCACCTATCATACTACTATGACTGACCCTGTAAAACAACACATTACACTGCACCTATCATACTACTATGACTGACCCTGTAAAACAACACATTACACTGCACCTATCATACTACTATGACTGACCCTGTAAAACAACACATTACACTGCACCTATCATACTACTATGACTGACCCTGTAAAACAACACATTACACTGCACCTATCATACTACTATGACTGACCCTGTACAACAACACATTACACTGCACCTATCATACTACTATGACTGACCCTGTACAACAACACATTACACTGCACCTATCATACTACTATGACTGACCCTGTAAAACAACACATTACACTGCACCTATCATACTACTATGACTGACCCTGTAAAACAACACATTACACTGCACCTATCATACTACTATGACTGACCCTGTAAAACAACACATTACACTGCACCTATCATACTACTATGACTGACCCTGTAAAACAACACATTACACTGCACCTATCATACTACTATGACTGACCCTGTACAACAACACATTACACTGCACCTATCATACTACTATGACTGACCCTGTAAAACAACACATTACACTGCACCTATCATACTACTATGACTGACCCTGTACAACAACACATTACACTGCACCTATCATACTACTATGACTGACCCTGTACAACAACACATTACACTGCACCTATCATACTACTATGACTGACCCTGTAAAACAACACATTACACTGCACCTATCATACTACTATGACTGACCCTGTAAAACAACACATTACACTGCACCTATCATACTACTATGACTGACCCTGTAAAACAACACATTACACTGCACCTATCATACTACTATGACTGACCCTGTAAAACAACACATTACACTGCACCTATCATACTACTATGACTGACCCTGTAAAACAACACATTACACTGCACCTATCATACTACTATGACTGACCCTGTAAAACAACACATTACACTGCACCTATCATACTACTATGACTGACCCTGTAAAACAACACATTACACTGCACCTATCATACTACTATGACTGACCCTGTAAAACAACACATTACACTGCACCTATCATACTACTATGACTGACCCTGTACAACAACACATTACACTGCACCTATCATACTACTATGACTGACCCTGTAAAACAACACATTACACTGCACCTATCATACTACTATGACTGACCCTGTAAAACAACACATTACACTGCACCTATCATACTACTATGACTGACCCTGTACAACAACACATTACACTGCACCTATCATACTACTATGACTGACCCTGTACAACAACACATTACACTGCACCTATCATACTACTATGACTGACCCTGTACAACAACACATTACACTGCACCTATCATACTACTATGACTGACCCTGTACAACAACACATTACACTGCACCTATCATACTACTATGACTGACCCTGTAAACAACACATTACACTGCACCTATCATACTACTATGACTGACCCTGTAAAACAACACATTACACTGCACCTATCATACTACTATGACTGACCCTGTAAAACAACACATTACACTGCACCTATCATACTACTATGACTGACCCTGTAAAACAACACATTACACTGCACCTATCATACTACTATGACTGACCCTGTACAACAACACATTACACTGCACCTATCATACTACTATGACTGACCCTGTAAAACAACACATTACACTGCACCTATCATACTACTATGACTGACCCTGTACAACAACACATTACACTGCACCTATCATACTACTATGACTGACCCTGTACAACAACACATTACACTGCACCTATCATACTACTATGACTGACCCTGTACAACAACACATTACACTGCACCTATCATACTACTATGACTGACCCTGTAAAACAACACATTACACTGCACCTATCATACTACTATGACTGACCCTGTAAAACAACACATTACACTGCACCTATCATACTACTATGACTGACCCTGTAAAACAACACATTACACTGCACCTATCATACTACTATGACTGACCCTGTAAAACAACACATTACACTGCACCTATCATACTACTATGACTGACCCTGTAAAACAACACATTACACTGCACCTATCATACTACTATGACTGACCCTGTAAAACAACACATTACACTGCACCTATCATACTACTATGACTGACCCTGTAAAACAACACATTACACTGCACCTATCATACTACTATGACTGACCCTGTAAAACAACACATTACACTGCACCTATCATACTACTATGACTGACCCTGTAAAACAACACATTACACTGCACCTATCATACTACTATGACTGACCCTGTAAAACAACACATTACACTGCACCTATCATACTACTATGACTGACCCTGTAAAACAACACATTACACTGCACCTATCATACTACTATGACTGACCCTGTACAACAACACATTACACTGCACCTATCATACTACTATGACTGACCCTGTAAAACAACACATTACACTGCACCTATCATACTACTATGACTGACCCTGTAAAACAACACATTACACTGCACCTATCATACTACTATGACTGACCCTGTAAAACAACACATTACACTGCACCTATCATACTACTATGACTGACCCTGTAAAACAACACATTACACTGCACCTATCATACTACTATGACTGACCCTGTACAACAACACATTACACTGCAGCTATCATACTACTATGACTGACCCTGTAAAACAACACATTACACTGCACCTATCATACTACTATGACTGACCCTGTAAAACAACACATTACACTGCACCTATCATACTACTATGACTGACCCTGTAAAACAACACATTACACTGCACCTATCATACTACTATGACTGACCCTGTAAAACAACACATTACACTGCACCTATCATACTACTATGACTGACCCTGTAAAACAACACATTACACAGCACCTATCATACTACTATGACTGACCCTGTAAAACAACACATTACACTGCACCTATCATACTACTATGACTGACCCTGTACAACAACACATTACACTGCAGCTATCATACTACTATGACTGACCCTGTAAAACAACACATTACACTGCACCTATCATACTACTATGACTGACCCTGTACAACAACACATTACACTGCACCTATCATACTACTATGACTGACCCTGTACAACAACACATTACACTGCAGCTATCATACTACTATGACTGACCCTGTACAACAACACATTACACTGCAGCTATCGTACTACTATGACTGACCCTGTACAACAACACATTACACTGCAGCTATCATACTACTATGACTGACCCTGTACAACAACACATTACACTGCACCTATCATACTACTATGACTGACCCTGTAAAACAACACATTACACTGCACCTATCATACTACTATGACTGACCCTGTAAAACAACACATTACACTGCACCTATCATACTACTATGGCTGACCCTGTAAAACAACACATTACACTGCACCTATCATACTACTATGACTGACCCTGTAAAACAACACATTACACTGCACCTATCATACTACTATGACTGACCCTGTACAACAACACATTACACTGCAGCTATCATACTACTATGACTGACCCTGTAAAACAACACATTACACTGCACCTATCATACTACTATGACTGACCCTGTACAACAACACATTACACTGCAGCTATCATACTACTATGACTGACCCTGTACAACAACACATTACACTGCAGCTATCATACTACTATGACTGACCCTGTACAACAACACATTACACTGCAGCTATCATACTACTATGACTGACCCTGTAAAACAACACATTACACTGCACCTATCATACTACTATGACTGACCCTGTAAAACAACACATTACACTGCACCTATCATACTACTATGACTGACCCTGTAAAACAACACATTACACTGCACCTATCATACTACTATGACTGACCCTGTAAAACAACACATTACACTGCATCTATCATACTACTATGACTGACCCTGTAAAACAACACATTACACTGCACCTATCATACTACTATGACTGACCCTGTAAAACAACACATTACACTGCACCTATCATACTACTATGACTGACCCTGTAAAACAACACATTACACTGCACCTATCATACTACTATGACTGACCCTGTAAAACAACACATTACACTGCACCTATCATACTACTATGACTGACCCTGTAAAACAACACATTACACTGCACCTATCATACTACTATGACTGACCCTGTACAACAACACATTACACTGCACCTATCATACTACTATGACTGACCCTGTAAAACAACACATTACACTGCACCTATCATACTACTATGACTGACCCTGTACAACAACACATTACACTGCACCTATCATACTACTATGACTGACCCTGTAAAACAACACATTACACTGCACCTATCATACTACTATGACTGACCCTGTAAAACAACACATTACACTGCACCTATCATACTACTATGACTGACCCTGTAAAACAACACATTACACTGCACCTATCATACTACTATGGCTGACCCTGTAAAACAACACATTACACTGCACCTATCATACTACTATGACTGACCCTGTACAACAACACATTACACTGCAGCTATCATACTACTATGACTGACCCTGTAAAACAACACATTACACTGCACCTATCATACTACTATGACTGACCCTGTAAAACAACACATTACACTGTACCTATCATACTACTATGACTGACCCTGTAAAACAACACATTACACTGTACCTATCATAATACTATGACTGACCCTGTAAATCAACACATTACACTACACCTAGCATACTACTATGACTGACCCTGTAAAACAACACATTACACTGCACCTATCATACTACTATGGCTGACCCTGTAAAACAACACATTACACTGCACCTATCATACTACTATGACTGACCCCTACAACAACACATTACACTGCAGCTATCATACTACTATGACTGACCCTGTAAAACAACACATTACACTGCACCTATCATACTACTATGACTGACCCTGTAAAACAACACATTACACTGCACCTATCATACTACTATGACTGACCCTGTAAAACAACACATTACACTGCACCTATCATACTACTATGACTGACCCTGTAAAACAACACATTACACTGTACCTATCATACTACTATGACTGACCCTGTAAAACAACACATTACACTGCACCTATCATACTACTATGACTGACCCTGTACAACAACACATTACAACACATTGTATTGTAACCTACAGCAGTAGATTGATATTGTATTGTAACCTACAGCAGTAGATTGATATTGCAGCTGTATAGTAACCTACAGCAGTAGATTGATATTGTATTGTAACCTACAGCAGTAGATTGATATTGTGTTGTAACCTACAGCAGTAGATTGATATTGTAGCTGTATTGTAACCTACAGCAGTAGATTGATATTGAATAGTAACCTACAGCAGTAGATTGATATTGTATTGTTACCTATAGCAGTTGATTGATATTGAATAGTAACCTACAGCAGTAGATTGATATTGAATAGTAACCTACAGCAGTAGATTGATATTGAATTGTAACCTACAGCAGTAGATTGATATTGAATAGTAACCTACAGCAGTAGATTGATATTGAAAACTTGACTTACCCAGTTGAGGCCCATTTTTTGGAAGCAAACCACTCGATTTCGTCTTTGCGTTATATTGGCATTGAACATGTCACCCTCCCTAGGAGAGGGGGTGACCTCGACAATTTATTGTTAAATCGAGAGGCTGCCTGGATCTTTAATTTAAAGGCCCTCACTCCCTTCGGTCTCAACATAGACTTTGATCTGAAACCATTCTTGTGATTATGACTTTGCCATTGTGATTGTTTGTAGGCTTATGTAGCCTTAATCTATGATCGTATGCTATCCATTTGTTTTTTGTATGTCATTTTAATATCTCAGAATTAACCAATGATATTAGGCCACATTTGGCCATGATTACAGACACCTGTGTGTGTCCTTAGACACTATATAAATGAGTCATCCCGCAGTGTTTGTGATTATACCCTGATGAAGACAGCTTGCCTGTCGAAACGTTGGACATTAAATATTTTTTGCATCTGAGCTCCTAGAGTGTGCGGCTTTTCTATATTTTTATGATATTGTATAGTAACCTACAGCAGTAGATGTATATTGTATAGTAACCTACAGCAGTAGATGTATATTGTATTGAAACCTACAGCAGTAGATTGATATTGTATTGAAACCTACAGCAGTAGATTGATATTGTATAGTAACCTACAGCAGTAGATTGATATTGTATTGTAACCTACAGCAGTAGATTGATATTGTATAGTAACCTACAGCAGTAGATTGATATTGTAGCTGTATAGTAACCTACAGCAGTAGATTGATATTGTAGCTGTATAGTAACCTACAGCAGTAGATTGATATTGTAGCTGTATAGTAACCTACAGCAGTAGATTGATATTGTAGCTGTATAGTAACTTACAGCAGTAGATTGATATTGTATAGTAACCTACAGCAGTAGATTGATATTGTAGCTGTATAGTAACCTACAGCAGTAGATTGATATTGTAGCTGTATAGTAACTTACAGCAGTAGATTGATATTGTATAGGAACCTACAGCAGTAGATTGATATTGTATTGTAACCTACAGCAGTAGATTGATATTGTATAGTAACCTACAGCAGTAGATTAATGTTGTATTGTAACCTACAGCAGTAGATTGATATTGTATTGTAACCTACAGCAGTAGATTGATATTGTATTATAACCTACTGTCACGATCTTCAGTATTGCCAGACCAAGGCGCAGCGAGGCATCCAGTATACATGTTTATTAAACGAACGAAACACACGTAAGTGGGCAAAATAAACAGAACAAAACAAAGATCATAACATCTGCAAATACAAACAAAGCTATGTCTAAACAATAACCCACAAAC
>CM059794.1:45938632-46158632 GCA_030435695.1 Brachymystax lenok tsinlingensis | reverse complement strand
CTTCTCCCTCCCTCCTCCATCATCATTCCTTTATTTAAATAAAGAAATGTAGGGGGTAGATCAGCTTCAATTTTCCAGATAGATTGTGGCTTCCAAAATTGTACTAGTCAAAAGTTTGGACACATCTACTCATTCAAGGGTTTTTCTTTATTTTTACTATTTTCTACATTGTATAATAATAGCGAAGACATCGAAACTATGAAATAACACATATGGAATCATGTAGTAACCAAAAAAGTGTTAAACAAAATATATCTTAGATTATTCAAAGTAGCCACCCTTTGCCTTGACAGCTAGTGCAATGGCTGAGAAGATCTGGAGGTTTCGCAAACCCCTCAAGGACCGAAGGGCATTGGAGCCTGATGGACCCGAGCTAGCTGTAGTGTCCATCGTGGATGATGAATGGGCCGGAGTCTTAGACAGACAGCCTCACAGTCTGATGAGGGTGGGGGCTCTGAGAATCTGAACCTGAGGTAGAAGCCACAGTAGAGGGAGACAGAACAGAGGACGAAGGCGCAGGTACATCCGCATCCAATCTCGAATTGGAAGCTCCCAGGGAAGGTGGGAGGATCCAGGGTGGTGAAGCTGTTTCTGGTCTTTGTCCGGTCCGGGCTTAAGGAGGCCCCCCGTTGCCAGAGTGACATATCACTATGGTTGGTTGGTAGGATCGAGAATAGGAACATCCTCCATGTTATAGAGGAGTATCCTACTAGCTCGTTCTCCAGGGACGTGGGAGACCCCTTCAGGGAGGGATCCCCGCAGAGTTCCCGGCCAGTCGGCTGTGGAGAACCGACACGGAGGCGACAATGCCACCAGACCGGAGCGGCGTCCGGCTACCGTGGTAGAAGAGAAAGAAAAAGTAGTTGGGCATGGGTTCCAAGGAGCTTGTGTAAGTTTGCTAAGAGTAGCCACTTCGCCCCCCATAGTCCTTTGCAAGCAAACAGTTGCTACATTGAAAGTCCAGACGGTCCACATTGTCCTGGAATGATTCAAAATAAACACAGCTCCCGCAGCATTGAAAACACTCAATAGCTACCTCTATTTGAGACTGCCGGGCCAGCTAGGCTAGCTAGGCTTCCGTGTCTCTCTCCTTACATGGAATTCTCAACTACGTGAACAAAAAAGAGCTCACGCGAATTGCAAAATTCAGGAAGCAGAAATATGTGTCCTCCTTTAAATCCTTTCACAGCGGTGAGCGTGAAAGCAGTGTCTTTGCGTGTACTGTTAGTAGCGGCATCGGCTAACGTTGGTAGCGGCATCGGCTAACGTTGGTAGCGGCATCGGCTAACGTTGGTAGCGGCATCGGCTAACGTTGGTAGCGGCATCGGCTAACGTTGGTAGCGGCATCGGCTAACGTTGGTAGCTATACAACGCAGTTCCAGCCAGGTCAGGTTGCAGGAGAAAAAGCAGCAGGGAATACAGCCACAATTAGCGTGGGACACCTCCATGGTCCCAGCCACGAGGGCTAATCACGTCGTGGGCTGTGTTCAAGCTGTTCGTGGGAAAACCCTGCTAGCTTAATACTGATAGCTACCCGATAGGATAGTAGCTCGATACGACAAACAACTTCAGAGGGGCACAAACTTGGTTTTAGAAGTGGGAGTGATAGTATCATTTTTGGTCGGATTAACACTCTAAACAGCCTACCCGACCACTCGGAGGCATCCGCATGGTCCTAAAGCTCACCGTTGCCTAAAGCTCACCGTTGCTTTATATCACATTCCAATGATAAAACTGTGGGTGACAAAAATGCAATTTCAGAATATGGGGAAGGGACATGTCACCCCCGTCTCCAGTGAATGCTGCGCCCCGGCTTTTTTGGTCTGGCAGGATCCCAGGACAGATAGTAACGATCACAGCAACTGAGGCTAACAGAGTTGAGGGATCCAAAATCAAAAAGTATATCAATCAAACTTTGCAAGGGAACACGGTGACAACTTCACAAAAACAATAAACCGAGGTCTCTCGTTCAGTGTTCAATATACATCTTATCTAGCGCCTTACTCCTCTAGGGGCTGTCACTCTTATCTAGCGCCCTACTCCTGTAGGGGCTGTCACTCTTATCTAGCGCCCTACTCCTCTAGAGGCTGTCACTCTTATCTAGCGCCCTACTCCTCTAGGGGCTGTCACTCTTATCTAGCGCCCTACTCCTCTAGAGGCTGTCACTCTTATCTAGCGCCCTACTCCTCTAGAGGATGTCACTCTTATCTAGCGCCCTACTCCTCTAGAGGATGTCACTCTTATCTAGCGCCCTACTCCTCTAGAGGCTGTCACTCTTATTTAGCGCCCTACTCCTCTAGAGGCTGTCACTCTTATTTAGCGCCCTACTACTACTATTCTATTTGGCTTGTTAGATTATAACAACTAATTAGCAACGGAATCCATAATTAAACACATTAAAATGCATTTTGTGTTAAGTTGTTCCTCATAGAACAAAAACACACAATATCATGAATGATGGTTGTCTTTCTATGATGTTGTACTAAGTACAGAAGGCCAAAATCACAGAACCTCAAGATCATCAAGTCTTACTGAAGCCTGACTTTATTAATTAGCTATTGTGTGTTGCGCAACACTCAGTCTTCCTGTTTTTCTCTCTCTCCCCCGTAGGGTCGAGTTCGGCTGTCCTTTAAGAGGCGCCCGCCCACACGGCAGCACCGGCAGTCATGTGTTGAGGAGGGCGTAGTCTCTGAGGGAGGGGGTGTGTCCCAAGATAACCCAGACGGCCCCCAGGTGAACGGGGCCGAGGACCAGGTGGACCAGGTGTTTGAGCAGCCAGGGGTGGGGGGCGAGGAGACCCAGGGAAGCCCCCCGTCTTACCCAGACACTCTGACAGAGACTGCAGACAATGACAGGGACAGTGAACGGGCCAAAGAGGAAAAAGTGCTGGAGGAGGAGACAGGAGAGGCAGCCCCAGCCACCCAGGATGGGAAGGAGGAAGCTGGGGAACAGGCGCTAGGTGAGCCCCAGGCTTCAGATTCTCTGGAGGCCATAGAGGAGGAGGAGGGGTCTTGTAGCTCTTTTGGAACAACAGGAAACAACAACCAAACAGAGGAACAGGAGGATTCAGCACAGCCTCGGGAGAGGGATGAAAACCTCTGAACAATGTTTACAAATCACTGTAGAAGAAATCATACAGTCAGTCATTGGGTGAGTGCCACATGGCACCCTTCTGCTTTTTAGTGCACTACTTTTGACCAGAGCCCTGGTTAAAAGCAGTGCACTATAAAAGGAATAGGGTGTCATTTGGAATGCACCCTCATTAATTATGAAACTTGCTTGTTTTTTTCTAAAAACACTCGTTGGACATTCTGCATTCTGCATAATCTTAGTTCCCAGAACTAAATCTTGCTTGCACACCTGTTACGTTTAAATGTGTCTGTTAGCAATGTATAGACAATCCTCTGCATAGCTTTGTGTTCTATCAGATACTGTTGGAGGTGATCATTTCTTGTTTCTGCAGCAGTTTGAAATAATAGTTATCTTTATAGTATTTGGTCCAGCTGTCTCACCTCTCCTGGTCAACTCACCTCTCACGGTCACCTCTCCTGGTCACGTCTCACCTCTCCTGGTCACGTCTCCTGGTCTCCTCTCCTGGTCACGTCTCACCTCTCCTGGTCACGTCTCCTGGTCTCCTCTCCTGGTCACGTCTCACCTCTCCTGGTCACGTCTCAACTCTCCTGGTCACGCCTCACCTCTCCTGGTCACCTCTCCTGGTCACGCCTCACCTCTCCTGGTCACGTCTCCTGGTCATGTCTCACCTCTCCTGGTCATGTCTCACCTCTCCTGGTCACGTCTCACCTCTCCTGGTCACGCCTCACCTCTCCTGGTCACGCCTCACCTCTCCTGGTCACGCCTCACCTCTCCTGGTCACGCCTCACCTCTCCTGGTCACGCCTCACCTCTCCTGGTCACGCCTCACCTCTCCTGGTCACGTCTCACCTCTCCTGGTCACGTCTCACCTCTCCTGGTCACGCCTCACCTCTCCTGGTCACGCCTCACCTCTCCTGGTCACGCTTCACCTCTCCTGGTCACCTCTCCTGGTCACGCCTCACCTCTCCTGGTCACGTCTCCTGGTCATGTCTCACCTCTCCTGGCCACGCATCACCTCTCCTGACCACGCCTCACCTCTCCTGGTCACCTCTCCTGGCCACGCCTCACCTCTCCTGGTCACCTCTCTCACTGGAGGACAGGCAGCTTGTCAAGCTCTAAGACACTGGAGCAGGGTGTGAATTGTTCTATCTGATGCTGCTGTCTGAGCAAAAAGAGTATGACATTTTTCGAAGGACAATTGTGAAACACTATTTCATGATTTTTTTTTTTATTTCTCACCTTTTTTGGGGAAGCATGGCTTCCTTTGGCATCCATGAATAGACAGATGTCTCTTAACCATGTGCACAGCCGCAGGTAGCCTACTTAAAAAAAAATATATATATATATATATATATTTGTTTGAGAATCAGATAGTTGTATTCATGCCATATTAAAATGTCCTACATTTTTTTTATCATTACTTGACATTAGAGACTTTCCTGGTTCCACAGAAGCAGCTGTTGTCTTTACACGGCAATGATCATTCAGACCAGCCGCAAGGCAATACTCAACACACTTGTTGAAAGAAAAATGAAAATTGTAAAAGAAAAAATAAGAAAGAAAGGAAAATGGCCTCTGGTTTTAGCTAGTCTTGATGTCTGGACTCCTTTTCTGTTCTGATGAATGGAATGGATTTTTTTTTTTTTTTTTAGGGAATAGGGTGACATTTGGTACGCAGCCTATAAATACAACGGTATAAGGAGCTAACAGCCAACCACACAAACCATCTTACAAGCTAAATGAGAATAGTTTCCAAACGTGCATGATCTTTCTTTCACCCTCAGTCACCAAATTATATTTGTAACTTTTGCCCCTTTTTGGTAATTTCTCAAGGTGTTTTTTGTGTTTACTTGCTGATTCTGTTTATCAAATCGTAGATTCAAGTTTAGACTTTTTGCTTTACTCACTGTAAAATTACAATGCTAAGTGTATATTTGACACAGGAGAGTGACAGATATAGGGCTTATATTGTATAGCCTGAATCTATGGCTCTGGTCCGCAGCATGTAAATAAAAAAAAAAAAAAAAAAATAGAATGAAGACCTTGATGTTTATTATTGTACTTCCAGAGTTGGTGGTGATGAGGATGGATTCAAAGCCACTACCGTGGGACTCAGTGGATAACTAACGTGGCAGGTAAATTAGAGTTGGAAGAGTGATGAGGATGGCTTCAAAGCCACTACCGTGGGACTCAGTGACGGTCGGTGCCATTTAAGATAAGGGAGGATAATACATTTTTTTTATGAGCATGGCCTTATTTCAATTACTACATATCAATTACTACATTCATATTCCATCCACCCAGTTCAATGTAACAGCGGTAGGTTTCGGCTACTACATGATACTAAAATGTCCCCCCTTTACCCATCATGAGGTTGATACAGCCTAGCCTATGAAGGAAAGATTACAACGTAGGTGCACACAGGTCGGGAGACAAATTGGTGACAGACAGTGACACAATCAATACCGACTTGCACCACTCTTACCTGCATCTAGCTGATCTGCTGTGTAACGAGAGATTCTGTTGGACAAATTGAGGTAGGTCTCTCCCCGTTTCGTTCCGCTTGCTTCCGTTTAAGAAACGTTTTGCTACAGAATTGACTGAATGAATACACCCCTGATCATCTGCACACACAGTTCACTTTCATGGCAGCCACATACAGCATCATCACTTTGCTCGTTGTATAATTAATTCTGCCATCTATGCTCTCTCCTCTTCTAACATTTTCCTTTCGCTTGTGGACTTCAGTGCACAACACATCAGCTGTCTGTGACCAGGCGCAAAAAACCTCTCCAAGCCAAACCTTCATACCATAACCGC
Source organism: Brachymystax lenok tsinlingensis (assembly GCA_030435695.1). Taxonomy (NCBI): domain Eukaryota; kingdom Metazoa; phylum Chordata; class Actinopteri; order Salmoniformes; family Salmonidae; genus Brachymystax; species Brachymystax lenok. The sequence goes on along the minus strand of CM059794.1, from coordinate 46,152,720 downwards.
TAACCGCTACACACAACCTACATCATTGTCACCGTATTAACGTTATAGTCAACAAACTAGAACTAACGCGTTAGTAAACCCACAATCCAATTGTAACGAGTGTGCTGAGAGTCGGGAAGCAAGTTCAGGGAGTGAGTGTTTTAATAAATAAACGCAACTAAATACAAAACAAGAAACTTGAACAACACACAGACATGACACAGAAACAATGGCGCCTGGGGAAGGAACCAAAGGGAGTGACATATATAGGGAAGGTAGTCAGGGAAGTGATGGAGTCCAGGTGAGTCTGACGACGCGCAGGTGCGCGTAACGATGGTGACAGGTGTGCGCCATAATGAGCAGCCTGGTGACCTAGAGGCCGGAAGATGGAGCACACGTGACACCAAACCATGTGTACAATCACGCAGTGCAGTGTACAGCAAGCAGTTTAGAAGTAACACCTGCGGGCCTTGTTGGCAATAAATGAATACAACTGAAGCTTACCTCGACTTGGAAGAGTTGCAGTGTTGGATAGCCTTAGCCAGCTAGCTAACATAAATAGCATTCCTCTCAGTTTGAGTCAGGTTGTTGAGGAGGCTAAATTAGCTGCATTAGCTAAGCATGTGAAAGCTAAACTAAGAAGAAAGTACAATGAAATATAGCTCTCTCTCTCTCTGCTGCTTCTGATAAACTTGTTCAAAACTGTTCAACTATTGTCTTTCTCTCTCTTTGAGTCAACTACTCACCACATTTTATACACTGCAGTGCTAGCTAGCTGTAGCTTACGCTTTCAGTACTAGATTCATTCTCTGATCCTTTGATTGGGTGGACAACATGTCAGTTCATGCTGCTACAGCTCTGATAGTTTTGAGGATGTCCTCTGGAAGTTGTCGTAATTACTGTGTAAGTCTATGGAAGGGGGTGAGAACCATGAGCCTCCTAGGTTTTGTATTGAAGTCAATGTACCCAGAGGAGGACGGAAGCTAGCTGTCCTCCGACTACACATAATGTGCTACCCTACAGATTGCTGTTGAGGCTACTGAAGACCTTCTTTGCAAAACAGTGTGTTTTAACCAGTTATTTGGTGAAGTGAATATATTTATTACAGATCTTTCTAAAAAGGATAACTTTTTTTGTGTTTCACTGAGTAGCATGGTCCTCCCCTTCATCCTCTGAGGAGCCTCCACTGGTAGGACTACAGTATTTCAAAGACGTGATTCCTTCTTGCCTGTATAGACAGTGGTCCTACAAGCCATTGTTTTATTCTATTGTGGCTGTGTGTGCTTACACTTTTTGGATTTGAAAAAAATAAAATAGAATAATAGATGTTTATTGTAATGTCAGTATTGACAGTACAGAGGTCAGTTACACTGCGCACCTTATAATTTCTTGCAGTACTCACTTCTTACACATGGAGGCGAAATACTCCTAGCTATTTTTTTATTTATTTAACTTTTAACTTTTGTTTAACCTTTTTTTAACAGCAATACCTTCCCTTCTATACCTGCCTATTCCATTCTACTCTATTCCATTCCATTCTAATATATTCCATTCCATTTTAATACATTCCATTCTATTCTAATACATTCTATTCCATTATAATACATTCTATTCCATTCTAATACATTCTATTCCATTCTAATAAATTCTATTCTATTCTAATAAATTCTATTCCATTCTACTCTATTCTAATACATTCCATGGTTTATCAATATTTACTAGATGTCAATATTAGGGGACATTCCTACAGGACTGAAGTAACACAATCTAGCCTACTCAACAAGCTTCAAAAGTCCTGGAAAATGCCTATGGAATGAAATCTAAATGTTATGTGGGAACAGACATTATGGACATTGAAAGCTGCTGCCGCTGGTGTATTTGACCACATTTGAGAACTGTCTTTTCTTTATTCTTTCTCTCTCTGAGTGGGACTCAGAGACAACGCCTTCTTCCGTCTCCATCGACACTTGACAAGGAAAAGTCACCTGGGCCACGCCAGCTGGGAGAAAGATATAGTTGAATGGAAGTTGTATCACAACGCTGATTAGACTACATCAATATTTTCCTAACTCATCATGTACGTCGGTGTTGATTAAATGTTGGTTATTGAATACAGCCTGCTGTCTTGAGACTGATAAAGGGGAAAAGCGTCTCATAGTTCCGGGGTTGGGGGACATTCTTCCCGAGTATTGGAATAACTTGGGAAACATGGACAGCATCGAGTTACAGCCGGTCCAATGGTCTGGAAACCTTGACAACAACAATCACCGTGCTGAAAATACCTCGAAGCAACAGGTGAGTTTAAAGCTTCATTTTAAACATTTTAATTAATGCCATCTTCGTAAATCGAAAGAAAAGGGTAGGCTGTTATTGAAAGTCGATTCGTTTCGGTTCAGGCTACGTCAACCTTGTTCACGACCGTCGGCTTGAGAACTTAACGCAGCTTCTCAAATGGGCAAAAGTCCAATATGGTGTATTGCAGACCGACATTCGGAGCGTTTCTTGATTTGGGCGTTCCTTGATGTCAGGAAACGCCCATTGGTGCATGCCATTGTTCAGTTCATTGATACTTGACGTTGGTCAGTTCAGGTTTTATGTTACTGATGGTTTGTACCATTGTGGCTACAATTACAGCTCTATCTAGTTGTCGCATCTGGGATAACAGTTGTTGACAATAGTAGCATTGTTGCTAAGCCTAACCATTTTCCTAACCTCAATCTCCTAACCTATCACATTAGTTCTCCTAACCTGCCACGTTAGTTCTCCTAACCTGCCACGTTAGTTCTCCTAACCTGCCACGTATCTATAATTGGATTGTATAATGTCCCATATAGTTCTTAGTAAACCATATATAACTTGTAACTTGAGGGCTCTATACCATTGAACAAGGACTTGCCTGCTTTCGCAGCATTAAGAGAGAGGATCTCATGTCAGGACTGGCAAGGCATCTGAACTCCCATTACATCATTACTGTATTTTGCCCAGTAACAACCTTGGTTGCTTCTTTCTGCTCACATTGATTGCTCCATAGAGTTTCATAATGTCATTGACGTAGACGTGTTTCAGTTGGAACATGCAGACAGGTGGACAAACATTTGATTTGGCTTCTGCATATCGTTCAGAGAGTGTAATAAAACTGGGCTACTGTAAACACCCTCTCACATATCCTTTTCAAAGACATTCAGCTCATAAGTACCTTTTTTATTTAGGCAGAACAACTAATAGAATACTGACTGAACAAGTATTCCATTAGAATGTTCATTATAATGTCCATTAGAATGTTCATTAGCATGTTCATTAGAATGTCCATTAGAATGTTCATTAGAATTTCATTAGAATTCCATTAGAATGTCCATTAGAATGTTCATTAGAATGTCCATTAGAATGTTCATTAGAATGTCCATTAGAATGTTCATTAGAATTCCATTAGAATGTCCATTAGAATGTTCATTAGAATGTTCATTAGAATGTCCATTAGAATGTCCATTAGAATGTTCATTAGAATGTCCATTAGAATGTCCATTAGAATGTCAATTAGAATATTCATTAGAATGTTAATTAGAATGTTCATTAGAATGTCCATTAGAATGTTCATTAGAATGTCCATTAGAATGTTAATTAGAATATCCATTAGAATGTTCATTAGAATGTCCGTTAGAATGTCCTTTAGAATGTTCATTAGAATATCCATTAGAATGTCCATTAGAATGTTCATTAGAATGTTCATTAGAATGTTCATTAGAATGCTTGTATAATTCCATATTCCATATTGCAGATGACTTCAGGTAATAAACCCAGGCTGACCACCAATGATGCAGCAGAGGAAGGAAACCCCTTGCTTTCTCCTGAACAGGTGGGTCATCACTGCCATTTGGTGGCTGAATTCCCTCCTCCCTCAAAAACACAGTGGCCTTTTATATACGGTACAGGGATAAATATGTCTAGCCTACTGAGGAAAGGACTACCGTCTAATTGTAACCACAACCACATCCTCAATGTCATAAGTGTCATTGTAGCAGTGACAGTACAGTACATAACAGCCAAGGGGGTATGGTGTCATTGTAGCAGTGACAGTACAGTACATAACAGCCAAGGGGGTATGGTGTCATTGTAGCAGTGACAGTACAGTACATAACAGCCAAGGGGGTATGGTGTCATTGTTGCTGTGACACTACATCACAACCAAGGGGGTATGGTGTCATTGTAGCAGTGACAGTACATAACAGCCAAGGGGGTATGGTGTCATTGTAGCAGTGACAGTACAGAACATAACAGCCAAGGGGGTATGGTGTCATTGTAGCAGTGACAGTACAGTACATAACAGCCAAGGGGGTATGGTGTCATTGTAGCAGTGAGAGAACATAACAGCCAAGGGGGTATGGTGTCATTGTAGCAGTGACAGTAGAGTACATAACAGCCAATGGGGTATGGTGTCATTGTAGCAGTGACAGTACAGTACATAACAGCCAAGGGGGTATGGTGTCATTGTTGCTGTGACAGTACATAACAACCAAGGGGGTATGGTGTCATTGTAGCAGTGACAGTACAGTACATAACAACCAAGGGGGTATGGTGTCATTGTAGCAGTGACAGTACAGTACATAACAGCCAAGGGGGTATGGTGTCATTGTAGCAGTGACAGTACAGTACATAACAGCCAAGGGGGTATGGTGTCATTGTTGCTGTGACAGTACATAACAGCCAAGGGGGTATGGTGTCATTGTAGCAGTGACAGTACATAACAGCCAAGGGGGTATGGTGTCATTGTAGCAGTGACAGTACAGTACATAACAGCCAAGGGGGTATGGTGTCATTGTAGCAGTGACAGTACAGTACATAACCGCCAATGGGGTATGGTGTCATTGTAGCAGTGACAGTACAGTACATAACAGCCAAGGGGGTATGGTGTCATTGTAGCAGTGACAGTACAGTACATAACAGCCAAGGGGGTATGGTGTCATTGTTGCTGTGACAGTACAGTACATAACAGCCAAGGGGGTATGGTGTCATTGTAGCAGTGACAGTACAGTACATAACAGCCAAGGGTATGGTGTCATTGTTGCTGTGACAGTACATAACAGCCAAGGGTATGGTGTCATTGTAGCAGTGACAGTACAGTACATACAGCCAAGGGGTATGGTGTCATTGTTGCTGTGACACTACATCACAACCAAGGGGGTATGGTGTCATTGTAGCAGTGACAGTACATAACAGCCAAGGGGGTATGGTGTCATTGTAGCAGTGACAGTACAGAACATAACAGCCAAGGGGGTATGGTGTCATTGTAGCAGTGACAGTACAGTACATAACAGCCAAGGGGGTATGGTGTCATTGTAGCAGTGAGAGAACATAACAGCCAAGGGGGTATGGTGTCATTGTAGCAGTGACAGTAGAGTACATAACAGCCAATGGGGTATGGTGTCATTGTAGCAGTGACAGTACAGTACATAACAGCCAAGGGGGTATGGTGTCATTGTTGCTGTGACAGTACATAACAACCAAGGGGGTATGGTGTCATTGTAGCAGTGACAGTACAGTACATAACAACCAAGGGGGTATGGTGTCATTGTAGCAGTGACAGTACAGTACATAACAGCCAAGGGGGTATGGTGTCATTGTAGCAGTGACAGTACAGTACATAACAGCCAAGGGGGTATGGTGTCATTGTTGCTGTGACAGTACATAACAGCCAAGGGTATGGTGTCATTGTAGCAGTGACAGTACATAACAGCCAAGGGGGTATGGTGTCATTGTAGCAGTGACAGTACAGTACATAACAGCCAAGGGGGTATGGTGTCATTGTAGCAGTGACAGTACAGTACATAACCGCCAATGGGGTATGGTGTCATTGTAGCAGTGACAGTACAGTACATAACAGCCAAGGGGGTATGGTGTCATTGTAGCAGTGACAGTACAGTACATAACAGCCAAGGGGGTATGGTGTCATTGTTGCTGTGACAGTACAGTACATAACAGCCAAGGGGGTATGGTGTCATTGTAGCAGTGACAGTACAGTACATAACAGCCAAGGGGGTATGGTGTCATTGTAGCAGTGACAGTACATAACAGCCAAGGGGGTATGGTGTCATTGTAGCAGTGACAGTACAGTACATGACCGCCAAGGGGGTATGGTGTCATTGTAGCAGTGACAGTACATAACAGCCAAGGGGGTATGGTGTCATTGTAGCAGTGACAGTACAGTACATAACAGCCAAGGGGGTATGTTGTCATTGTAGCAGTGACAGTACAGTACATAACAGCCAAGGGGGTATGGTGTCATTGTAGCAGTGACAGTACAGTACATAACAGCCAAGGGGGTATGGTGTCATTGTAGCAGTGACAGTACATAACAGCCAAGGGGGTATGGTGTCATTGTAGCAGTGACAGTACAGTACATAACAGCCAAGGAGGTATGGTGTCATTGTAGCAGTGACAGTACAGTACATAACAGCCAAGGGGGTATGGTGTCATTGTTGCTGTGACAGTACAGTACATAACAGCCAAGGGGGTATGGTGTCATTGTAGCAGTGACAGTACATAACAGCCAAGGGGGTATGGTGTCATTGTAGCAGTGACAGTACAGTACATAACAGCCAAGGGGGTATGGTGTCATTGTAGCAGTGACAGTACATAACAGCCAAGGGGGTATGGTGTCATTGTAGCAGTGACAGTACATAACAGCCAAGGGGGTATGGTGTCATTGTAGCAGTGACAGTACATAACAGCCAAGGGGCTATGGTGTCATTGTAGCAGTGACAGTACAGTACATGACAGCCAAGGGGGTATGGTGTCATTGTAGCAGTGACAGTACATAACAGCCAAGGGGGTATGGTGTCATTGTAGCAGTGACAGTACATAACAGCCAAGGGGCTATGGTGTCATTGTAGCAGTGACAGTACAGTACATGACAGCCAAGGGGGTATGGTGTCATTGTAGCAGTGACAGTACAGTACATAACAGCCAAGGGGGTATGGTGTCATTGTTGCTGTGACAGTACATAACAGCCAAGGGGTATGGTGTCATTGTAGCAGTGACAGTACATAACAGCCAAGGGGGTATGGTGTCATTGTAGCAGTGACAGTACAGTACATAACAGCCAAGGGGGTATGGTGTCATTGTAGCAGTGACAGTACAGTACATAACCGCCAATGGGGTATGGTGTCATTGTAGCAGTGACAGTACAGTACATAACAGCCAAGGGGGTATGGTGTCATTGTAGCAGTGACAGTACAGTACATAACAGCCAAGGGGGTATGGTGTCATTGTAGCAGTGACAGTACATAACAGCCAAGGGGGTATGGTGTCATTGTAGCAGTGACAGTACAGTACATAACCGCCAAGGGGGTATGGTGTCATTGTAGCAGTGACAGTACATAACAGCCAAGGGGGTATGGTGTCATTGTAGCAGTGACAGTACAGTACATAACAGCCAAGGGTATGTTGTCATTGTAGCAGTGACAGTACAGTACATAACAGCCAGGGTATGGTGTCATTGTAGCAGTGACAGTACAGTACATAACAGCCAAGGGGGTATGGTGTCATTGTAGCAGTGACAGTAGAGTACATAACAGCCAAGGGGGTATGGTGTCATTGTTGCTGTGACAGTACATAACAGCCAAGGGGGTATGGTGTCATTGTAGCAGTGACAGTAGAGTACATAACAGCCAATGGGGTATGGTGTCATTGTGACAGTACAGTACATAACAGCCAAGGGGGTATGGTGTCATTGTAGCAGTGACAGTACATAACAGCCAAGGGGGTATGGTGTCATTGTAGCAGTGACAGTACAGTACATAACAGCCAAGGGGGTATGGTGTCATTGTAGCAGTGACAGTACATAACAGCCAAGGGGGTATGGTGTCATTGTAGCAGTGACAGTACATAACAGCCAAGGGGCTATGGTGTCATTGTAGCAGTGACAGTACAGTACATGACAGCCAAGGGGGTATGGTGTCATTGTAGCAGTGACAGTACATAACAGCCAAGGGGCTATGGTGTCATTGTAGCAGTGACAGTACAGTACATGACAGCCAAGGGGGTATGGTGTCATTGTAGCAGTGACAGTACAGTACATGACAGCCAAGGGGGTATGGTGTCAGGGAAGTGGCACATGACTAAGGGAAACAGAAAGTGAAAATGAATGTTTTCAGTGTGAATGACAGACAAGACAGAGAACAGGCTCAACTGGTTCCACCACTCCCATGAAGGTTAGTGATTAGCACATTATAATATCTAAAGTGTCGCTGTGAAGGAACTAGGTCTCAAAGTTGAACAAGGAGCAGGTCAGGTTTCCCATTCAGGGTTAGGCTGGGTTGGCTTGCTACAACATCTTAATATCATGATATAACATTCAGGGTAAGACGATAACCCTGTCTCCACATCATTGTTAAGTGTTTGGGAGGAAACTGACGTGTAATGGTGTGTGTTCTCAGGTTCCTGTCGATAATGGCGGGCAGCATCGGGTCGATGGAGAAGAGGTCAACCAAGAGTTGATCTCTCTCAACGTACAGAACAGCACCGCCAACAAAGAAATGGTACTTGTATTTATTACAAAGTGTCACAGCTTTTCATGTCTCTCTCTCTCTCTCACACAACCTCTTGGTCATGTTTGAAATCCAGGATCTTTGATTTTAAGATTGTGCTTTGATTCAAATCCAAAGTGTGAACATCTCATGTTTGTTGAGAAATCGCCAAGCCACTTCTTACAGTGCTAAGGAAGTGGTGAATACATGCATATGTGTCTGTCTGTGAAGAATTCTAGTCATAGAATTCTCTGGATGCATTGTCATATCCGTTCTGCACCAGACTGTGGTTGGCTTCCATCCTGTCTTTAACACAGTTAGGTAGAAGTTAACAGAAAGTAACAGTGAGGTAACCTGTAACAGTGAGGTAGTAGTTAGGTAACAGGTAACAGTTAGGTAGCAGATAACAGTTAGGTAGCAGATAACAGTTAGGTAGTAGGTAACAATTAGGTAGCAGGTAACAGTTTGGTAACAGGTAACAGTTAGGTAGCAGGTAACAGTTAGGTAGCAGGTAACAATTAGGTAGCAGGTAACAATTAGGTAACAGGTAACAGTTAGGTAGCAGGTAACAGTTAGGTAGCAGGTAACAATTAGGTAACAGGTAACAGTTAGGTAGCAGGTAACAGTTAGGTAGCAGGTAACAATTAGGTAACAGGTAACAGTTAGACAGCAGGTAACAGTGAAGTACCAGGTAACATTTAGGTAACAGTCAGGTACCAGGTAACAGTTAGCTATCAGGTAGCAGAAAACAGTTAGGTACCATGTAACAGGTAACAGTTAGTTAACAGTTCGGTAGCAGGTAGCAATTATATAACATGGAACAGTTAAGTAGCAGGTAACAGTTAGGTATCGGGTAACAGTTAGGTATCGGGTAACAGTTAGGTAGCGGGTAACAGTTAGGTAGCGGGTAACAGTTAGGTAACAGTTAGGTAGCGGGTAACAGTTAGGTAGCAGGTAACAGTTAGGTAGCAGGTAACAGTTAGGTAACAGTTAAGTAGCGGGTAACAGTTAGGTAGCAGGTAACAGTTAGGTAGCAGGTAACAGTTAGGTAGCAGGTAACAGTTAGGTAGCGGGTAACAGTTAGGTAGCGGGGTAACAGTTAGGTAGCAGGTAACAGTTATGTAGCAGGTAACAGTTAGGTAGCAGGTAACAGTTAGGTAGCAGGTAACAGTTAGGTAACAGGTAACAGTTAGGTAGCAGGTAACAGTTAGGTAGCAGGTAACAGTTAGGTAGCAGGTAACAGTTAGGTAACAGGTAACAGTTAGGTAGCAGGTAACAGTTAGGTAGCAGGTAATAGTTAGGTAACATGTAACAGTTAGGTTGTAGATAACATTTAGGTAACAGTTAGGTAGCGGGTAACAGTTAGGTGGAAGGTAACAGTTAGGTAGCATGTAGGTAACAGGTAACAGTTAGGTAACAGATAAGTTAGATAGCAGTTATGTTAGGTAATATTTAACATTTAGGTAGCAGTTAGGTAACAGTTGGGTAACAGTTAGGTAGCGGGTAACAGTTAGGTAGCGGGTAACAGTTAGGTACCAGGTAACAGTTAGGTTGCAGGTAACAATTAGGTAACAGGTTACAGTTAGGTAGCAGGTAGCAGTTATGTAGCAGGTAACAGTTAGTTAGCAGATAATTTAGATAGCAGTTATGTTAGGTAATAGTTAACAGTTAGGTAGCAGTTATGTAGCAGGTAACAGTTAGCAGATAATTTAGATAGCAGTTATGTTAGGTAATAGTTAACAGTTAGGTAGCAGGTAGGTAACAGGTAACAGTTAGGTAGCAGGTTACAGTTAGGTAACAGGTAACAGTTAGGTAGCAGCGAACAGTTAGGTAACAGTTAGTTAACAGTTCGGTAGCAGGTAGCAATTATATAACATGGAACAGTTAAGTAGCAGGTAACAGTTAGGTAGCAGGTAACAGTTAGGTAGCGGGTAACAGTTAGGTAGCGGGTAACAGTTAGGTAGCGGGTAACAGTTAGGTAACAGTTAGGTAGCGGGTAACAGTTAGGTAGCAGGTAACAGTTAGGTAGCAGGTAACAGTTAGGTAACAGTTAGGTAGCGGGTAACAGTTAGGTAGCAGGTAACAGTTAGGTAGCAGGTAACAGTTAGGTAGCGGGTAACAGTTAGGTAGCGGGTAACAGTTAGGTAGCAGGTAACAGTTATGTAGCAGGTAACAGTTAGGTAGCAGGTAACAGTTAGGTAGCAGGTAACAGTTAGGTAGCAGGTAACAGTTAGGTAACATGTAACAGTTAGGTTGTAGATAACATTTAGGTAACAGTTAGGTAGCGGGTAACAGTTAGGTGGAAGGTAACAGTTAGGTAGCATGTAGGTAACAGGTAACAGTTAGGTAACAGATAAGCTAGATAGCAGTTATGTTAGGTAATATTTAACATTTAGGTAGCAGTTAGGTAACAGTTGGGTAACAGTTAGGTAGCGGGTAACAGTTAGGTAGCGGGTAACAGTTAGGTACCAGGTAACAGTTAGGTTGCAGGTAACAATTAGGTAACAGGTTACAGTTAGGTAGCAGGTAGCAGTTATGTAGCAGGTAACAGTTAGTTAGCAGATAATTTAGATAGCAGTTATGTTAGGTAATAGTTAACAGTTAGGGTAGCAGGTAGCAGTTATGTAGCAGGTAACAGTTAGTTAGCAGATAATTTAGATAGCAGTTATGTTAGGTAATAGTTAACAGTTAGGTAGCAGGTAGGTAACAGGTAACAGTTAGGTAGCAGGTTACAGTTAGGTAGCAGCGAACAGTTAGGTAACAGTTAGTTAACAGTTCGGTAGCAGGTCGCCAATTATATAACAGGGAACAGTTAAGTAGAAAGTAACAGTTAAGTAGCAGGTAACAGTTAGGTAACATGTAAAAGTTAGGTAGCAGTAAACATTTAGGTAACAGTTAGTTAGCAGGTAACTTAGGTTCCAGGTACATTAGGTGTCTGCTGTCTCAGCCACTGCCTGTCACAAAGGGTGTACCCCAAGGCTCGATCCTCTGCCCCACTCTCTTCTCTATTTACATCAACAACATAGCTCAGGCAGTAGGAAGCTCTCTCATCCATTTATATGCAGATGATCCAGTTTTATACTCAGCTGGCCCCTTCCCGGAATTTGTGTTAAATGCTCTACAACAAAGCTTTCTTAGTGTCCAACAAGCTTCCTCTGGCCTTAACCTTGTTGTGAACACCTCCAAAACAAAGGTCAAGTGGATTGGTAAGAAGAATGCCCCTCTCCCCACAGGTGTGATTACTACCTCTGAGGGTTTAGAGCTTGAGGTAGTCACCTCATACAAGTACTTGGGAGTATGGCTAGATGGTACACTGGCCTTCTCTCAGCACATATCAAAGCTGCAGGCTAAAGTTAAATCTAGACTTGGTTTCCTCTATCGTAATCGCTCCTCTTTCACCCCAGCTGCCAAACTAACCCTGATTCAGATGACCATCCTACCCATGCTAGATTATGGAGACATACTTTATAGATCGGCAGGTAAGAGCGCTCTCGAGCGGCTAGATGTTCTTTACCATTCGGCCATCAGATTTGCCTCCAATGCTCCTTATAGGACACTTCACTGCACTCTATACTCTTCTGTAAACTGGTCATCTCTGTATACCCGTCGCAAGACCCACTAGTTGATGCTCATTTATAGATCTCTCTTAGGCCTCACTTCCCCCTATCTGAGATACCTACTGCAGCCCTCATCCTCCACATACAACACCTGTTCTGCAAGTCACGTTCTGTTGAAGGTCCCCAAAGCACAAACATCCCTGAGTCGCTAGTTAGGTAGCAGGTAACAATTAGGTAACAGGTAACAGTTAGGTAGCAGGTAACAGTTAGGTAGCAGGTAACAATTAGGTAACAGGTAACAGTTAGACAGCAGGTAACAGTGAAGTACCAGGTAACATTTAGGTAACAGTCAGGTACCAGGTGAGTTAGGTAACAGGTGAGTTAGGTAACAGTTAGGTAACAGGTGAGTTAGGTAACAGTTAGGTAACAGGTGAGTTAGGTAACAGTTAGGTAACAGGTGAGTTAGGTAACAGGTGAGTTAGGTAACAGTTAGGTAACAGGTGAGTTAGGTAACAGTTAGGTAACAGGTGAGTTAGGTAACAGTTAGGTATCAGGTAAGTTGGGTAATAGTTAGGTAACAGATGAGTTAGGTAACAGGTTAGTTAGGTATCAGGTAAGTTAGGTAACAGTTAGGTAACAGGTGAGTTAGGTAATAGTTAGGTAACAGGTGAGTTAGGTAACAGTTAGGTATCAGGTAAATTAGGTAACAGTTAGGTAACAGGTGAGTTAGGTAACAGGTGAGTTAGGTAACAGTTAGGTAACAGGTGAGTTAGTTAACAGTTAGGTATCAGGTAAGTTAGGTAACAGTTAGGTAACAGGTGAGTTAGGTAACAGTTAGGTAACAGGTAAGTTAGGTAACAGTTAGGTAACAGGTGAGTTAGGTAACAGTTAGGTAACAGGTGAGTTAGGTAATAGTTAGGTAACAGGTGAGTTAGGTAATAGTTAGGTAACAGGTGAGTTAGGTAACAGTTAGGTAAACAGGTGAGTTAGGTAAACAGGTGAGTTAGGTATCAGGTAAGTTAGGTAATAGTTAGGTAACAGGTGAGTTAGGTAACAGTTAGGTAACAGGTGAGTTAGGTAACAGGTGAGTTAGGTATCAGGTAAGTTAGGTAACAGTTAGGTAACAGGTGAGTTAGGTAACAGTTAGGTAACAGGTGAGTTAGGTAACAGTTAGGTAACAGGTGAGTTAGGTAACAGTTAGGTAACAGTTGAGTTAGGTAACAGTTAGGTAACAGGTGAGTTAGGTAATAGTTAGGTAACAGGTGAGTTAGGTAATAGTTAGGTAACAGGTGAGTTAGGTAACAGTTAGGTAACAGGTGAGTTAGGTAACAGGTGAGTTAGGTATCAGGTAAGTTAGGTAATAGTTAGGTAACAGGTGAGTTAGGTAACAGTTAGGTAACAGGTGAGTTAGGTATCAGGTAAGTTAGGTAACAGTTAGGTAACAGGTGAGTTAGGTAACAGTTAGGTAACAGGTGAGTTAGGTAATAGTTAGGTAACAGGTGAGTTAGGTAATAGTTAGGTAACAGGTGAGTTAGGTAACAGTTAGGTAACAGGTGAGTTAGGTAACAGTTAGGTAACAGGTGAGTTAGGTAACAGTTAGGTAACAGGTGAGTTAGGTAATAGTTAGGTAACAGGTGAGTTAGGTAATAGTTAGGTAACAGGTGAGTTAGGTAACAGTTAGGTAACAGGTGAGTTAGGTATCAGGTAAGTTAGGTAACAGTTAGGTAACTGGTGAGTTAGGTAATAGTTAGGTAACAGGTGAGTTAGGTAACAGTTAGGTAACAGGTGAGTTAGGTAACAGGTAAGTTAGGCAACAGTTAGGTAACAGATGAGTTAGGTAACAGGTGAGTTAGGTAACAGGTAAGTTAGGTAACAGTTAGGTAACAGGTGAGTTAGGTATCAGGTAAGTTTGGTAACAGTTAGGTAACTGGTGAGTTAGGTAACAGTTAGGTAACAGGTGAGTTAGGTAACAGTTAGGTAACAGGTGAGTTAGGTAACAGTTAGGTATCAGGTAAGTTGGGTAATAGTTAGGTAACAGATGAGTTAGGTAACAGGTGAGTTAGGTATCAGGTAAGTTAGGTAACAGTTAGGTAACAGGTGAGTTAGGTAATAGTTAGGTAACAGGTGAGTTAGGTAACAGTTAGGTATCAGGTAAGTTAGGTAACAGTTAGGTAACAGGTGAGTTAGGTAACAGTTAGGTAACAGGTGAGTTAGGTAACAGGTGGAGTTAGGTATCAGGTAAGTTAGGTAATAGTTAGGTAACAGGTGAGTTAGGTAACAGTTAGGTAACAGGTGAGTTAGGTAACAGGTGAGTTAGGTATCAGGTAAGTTAGGTAACAGTTAGGTAACAGGTGAGTTAGGTAACAGTTAGGTAACAGGCGAGTTAGGTAACAGTTAGGTAACAGGTGAGTTAGGTAACAGTTAGGTAACAGGTGAGTTAGGTAACAGTTAGGTAACAGTTGAGTTAGGTAACAGTTAGGTAACAGGTGAGTTAGGTAACAGTTAGGTAACAGGTGAGTTAGGTAACAGGTGAGTTAGGTATCAGGTAAGTTAGGTAATAGTTAGGTAACAGGTGAGTTAGGTAACAGTTAGGTAACAGGTGAGTTAGGTAACAGGTGAGTTAGGTATCAGGTAAGTTAGGTAATAGTTAGGTAACAGGTGAGTTAGGTAACAGTTAGTTAACAGGTGAGTTAGGTAACAGGTGAGTTAGGTATCAGGTAAGTTAGGTAACAGTTGGGTAGTTAGGTGACAGTTAGGTAACAGGTGAGTTAGGTAACAGGTGAGTTAGGTAACAGGTGAGTTAGGTAATAGTTAGGTAACAGGTGAGTTAGGTAACAGTTAGGTATCAGGTGAGTTAGGTAACAGTTAGGTAACAGGTGAGTTAGGTAACAGGTGAGTTAGGTAACAGTTAGGTAACAGGTGAGTTAGTTAACAGTTAGGTAAAAGGTGAGTTAGGTAACAGTTAGGTAACAGGTGAGTTAGGTAACAGTTAGGTAACAGGTGAGTTAGGTAACAGGTGAGTTAGGTATCAGGTAAGTTAGGTAACAGTTAGGTAACAGGTGAGTTAGGTAACAGTTGAGTTAGGTAACAGTTAGGTAACAGGTGAGTTAGGTAACAGGTGAGTTAGGTAACAGGTAAGTTAGGTAACAGTTAGGTAAAAGGTGAGTTAGGTAACAGTTAGGTAACAGGTGAGTTAGGTAACAGGTGAGTTAGGTAACAGGTGAGTTAGGTATCAGGTAAGTTAGGTAATAGTTAGGTAACAGGTGAGTTAGGTAACAGTTAGGTAACAGGTGAGTTAGGTAACAGGTGAGTTAGGTATCAGGTAAGTTAGGTAACAGTTAGGTAACAGGTGAGTTAGGTAACAGTTAGGTAACAGGTGAGTTAGGTAATAGTTAGGTAACAGGTGAGTTAGGTAACAGTTAGGTATCAGGTGAGTTAGGTAACAGTTAGGTAACAGGTGAGTTAGGTAATAGTTAGGTAACAGGTGAGTTAGGTAATAGTTAGGTAACAGGTGAGTTAGGTAACAGTTAGGTAACAGGTGAGTTAGGTAACAGGTGAGTTAGGTATCAGGTAAGTTAGGTAACAGTTAGGTAACTGGTGAGTTAGGTAATAGTTAGGTAACAGGTGAGTTAGGTAACAGTTAGGTAACAGGTGAGTTAGGTAACAGGTAAGTTAGGTAACAGTTAGGTAACAGGTGAGTTAGGTAACAGGTAAGTTAGGTAACAGTTAGGTAACAGGTGAGTTAGGTAACAGTTAGGTAACAGGTGAGTTAGGTAACAGTTAGGTAACAGGTGAGTTAGGTAACAGTTAGGTAACAGGTGAGTTAGGTAACGTTAGGTAACAGGTGAGTTAGGTAACAGTTAGGTAACAGGTGAGTTAGGTAACAGTTAGGTAAATATGAGGTAACAGGTAGTTAGGTAACGTGAGTTAGGTAACAGGTGGAGTTAGGTAACAGTTAGGTAACAGGTAGTTAGGTAACATGGTTAGGTAAATAGGTGAGTTAGGTAACAGTTAGGTAACAGGTGAGTTAGGTAACAGTTAGGTAAATAGTTTAGGTAACAGTGTAGGTAACAGGGTAGTTAGGTAACAGTTAGGTAACAGGTGAGTTAGGTAACAGTTAGGTAACAGGTGAGTTAGGTAATAGTTAGGTAACAGGTGAGTTAGGTAACAGTTAGGTATCAGGTAAGTTAGGTAACAGTTAGGTAACAGGTGAGTTAGGTAACAGTTAGGTAACAGGTGAGTTAGTTAACAGTTAGGTATCAGGTAAGTTAGGTAACAGTTAGGTAACAGGTGAGTTAGGTAACATTTAGGTATCAGGTAAGTTAGGTAACAGTTAGGTAACAGGTGAGTTAGGTAACAGTTAGGTAACAGGTGAGTTAGGTAATAGTTAGGTAACAGGTGAGTTAGGTAATAGTTAGGTAACAGGTGAGTTAGGTAATAGTTAGGTAACAGGTGAGTTTGGTAACAGTTAGGTAACAGGTGAGTTAGGTAACAGGTGAGTTAGGTAAATCAGGTAAGTTAGGTAACAGTTAGGTAACTGGTGGTGAGTTAGGTAATAGTTAGGTAACAGGTGAGTTAGGTAACAGTTAGGTAACAGGTGAGTTAGGTAACAGGTAAGTTAGGTAACAGTTAGGTAACAGGTGAGTTAGGTAACAGGTAAGTTAGGTAACAGTTAGGTAACAGGTGAGTTAGGTAACAGTTAGGTAACAGGTGAGTTAGGTAACAGTTAGGTAACAGGTGAGTTAGGTAACAGTTAGGTAACAGGTGAGTTAGGTAACAGGTAAGTTAGTAATTAGGTAACAGTTAGGTAACAGTTAGGTAACAGGTGAGTTAGGTAACAGTTAGGTAACAGGTGAGTTAGGTAACAGTTAGGTAACAGGTGAGTTAGGTAACAGTTAGGTAACAGGTGAGTTAGGTAACAGTTAGGTAACAGGTGAGTTAGGTAATAGTTAGGTAACAGGTGAGTTAGGTAACAGTTAGGTATCAGGTAAGTTAGGTAACAGTTAGGTAACAGGTGAGTTAGGTAACAGTTAGGTAACAGGTGAGTTAGTTAACAGTTGGGTATCCAGGTAAGTTAGGTAACAGTTAGGTAACAGGTGAGTTAGGTAACATTTAGGTATCAGGTAAGTTAGGTAACAGTTAGGTAACAGGTGAGTTAGGTAACAGTTAGGTAACAGGTGAGTTAGGTAATAGTTAGGTAACAGGTGAGTTTGGTAACAGTTAGGTAACAGGTGAGTTAGGTAACAGGTGAGTTAGGTATCAGGTAAGTCCGGTAATAGTTAGGTAACAGGTGAGTTAGGTAACAGTTAGGTAACAGGTGAGTTAGGTATCAGGTAAGTTAGGTAACAGTTAGGTAACAGGTGAGTTAGGTAACAGTTAGGTAACAGGCGAGTTAGGTAACAGTTAGGTAACAGGTGAGTTAGGTAACAGTTAGGTAACAGTTGAGTTAGGTAACAGTTAGGTAACAGGTGAGTTAGGTAATAGTTAGGTAACAGGTGAGTTAGGTAATAGTTAGGTAACAGGTGAGTTAGGTAACAGTTAGGTAACAGGTGAGTTAGGTATCAGGTAAGTTAGGTAATAGTTAGGTAACAGGTGAGTTAGGTAACAGTTAGGTAACAGGTGAGTTAGGTAACAGGTGACTTAGGTATCAGGTAAGTTAGGTAACAGTTAGGTAACAGGTGAGTTAGGTAACAGTTAGGTAACAGGTGAGTTAGGTAATAGTTAGGTAACAGGTGAGTTAGGTAATAGTTAGGTAACAGGTGAGTTAGGTAACAGTTAGGTATCAGGTGAGTTAGGTAACAGTTAGGTAACAGGTGAGTTAGGTAATAGTTAGGTAACAGGTGAGTTAAGTAATAGTTAGGTAACAGGTGAGTTAGGTAACAGTTAGGTAACAGGTGAGTTAGGTAACAGGTGAGTTAGGTATCAGGTAAGTTAGGTAACAGTTAGGTAACTGGTGAGTTAGGTAATAGTTAGGTAACAGGTGAGTTAGGTAACAGTTAGGTAACAGGTGAGTTAGGTAACAGGTAAGTTAGGTAACAGTTAGGTAACAGGTGAGTTAGGTAACAGTTAGGTAACAGGTGAGTTAGGTAACAGTTAGGTAACAGGTGAGTTAGGTAACAGTTAGGTAACAGGTGAGTTAGGTAACAGTTAGGTAACAGGTGAGTTAGGTAACAGTTAGGTAACAGGTGAGTTAGGTAACAGTTAGGTAACAGGTGAGTTAGGTAACAGGTGAGTTAGGTAACAGTTAGGTAACAGGTGAGTTAGGTAACAGTTAGGTAACAGGTGAGTTAGGTAACAGTTAGGTAACAGTTGAGTTAGGTAACAGTTAGGTAACAGGTGAGTTAGGTAACAGGTGAGTTAGGTAACAGGTAAGTTAGGTAACAGTTAGGTAACAGGTGAGTTAGGTAACAGTTAGGTAACAGGTGAGTTAGGTAACTGGTGAGTTAGGTATCAGGTAAGTTAGGTAACAGTTAGGTAACTGGTGAGTTAGGTAATAGTTAGGTAACAGGTGAGTTAGGTAACAGTTAGGTAACAGGTGAGTTAGGTAACAGGTGAGTTAGGTAACAGTTAGGTAACAGGTGAGTTAGGTAACAGGTGAGTTAGGTAACAGTTAGGTAACAGGTGAGTTAGGTAACAGTGAGTTAGGTAACGTTAGGTAACGGTTAGGTAACGGGTGAGTTAGTTAACAGTAAATGTTAGGTAACAGGTGAGTTAGGTAACAGTTAGGTAACAGGTGAGTTAGGTAACAGTTAGGTAACAGGTGAGTTAGTTAACAGTTAGGTGAGTTAGGTATAAGGTGAGTTAGGTAACAGTTAGGTAACAGTAACAGGTGAGTTAGGTAACAGTTAGGTAAATTAGGTAAGGTGAGTTAGGTAACAGGTGAGTTAGGTAACAGTTAGGTAACAGGTGAGTTAGGTAACAGGTGAGTTAGGTAATCAGGTAAGTAATAGTTAGGTAACAGGTGAGTTAGGTAACAGGTAACAGGTGAGTTAGGTAACAGTTAGGTAACAGGTGAGTTAGGTAATAGTTAGGTAACAGGTGAGTTAGGTAACAGTTAGGTAACAGGTGAGTTAGGTAACAGGTGTTAGGAGTTAGGTAACAGTTAGGTATAGTTAGGTAACAGTTAGGTAACAGGTGAGTTAGGTAACAGTTAGGTAACAGGTGGGTTAGGTAACAGTTAGGTAACAGGTGAGTTAGGTAAATAGTTAGAGTAACAGGTAGGTAACAGGTTAGGTAAAATGTTAGGTAACAGGTGAGTTAGGTAACAGTTAGGTAACAGGTGAGTTAGGTAGGTAACAGTTAGGTAACAGGTGAGTTAGGTAACAGTTAGGTAACAGGTGAGTTAGGTAATAGTTAGTTAACAGGTGAGTTAGGTAATTGTTAGGTAACAGGTGAGTTAGGTAACAGTTAGGTAACAGGTGGAGTTAGGTAACAGTTAGGTAACAGGTGAGTTAGGTAATGTTAGGTAACAGGTGAGTTAGGTATCAGGTAAGTTAGGTAATAGTTAGGTAACAGGTGAGTTAGGTAACAGTTAGGTAACAGGTGAGTTAGGTAACAGGTGAGTTAGGTATCAGGTAAGTTCACGTAACAGTTGGGTAACAGGTGAGTTAGGTAACAGTTAGGTAACAGGTGAATTAGGTAATAGTTAGGTAACAGGTGAGTTAGGTAATAGTTAGGTAACAGCTGAGTTAGGTAACAGTTAGGTAACAGGTGAGTTAGGTAACAGTTAGGTAACAGGTGAGTTAGGTAATAGTTAGTTAACAGGTGAGTTAGGTAATTGTTAGGTAACAGGTGAGTTAGGTAACAGTTAGGTAACAGGTGAGTTAGGTAACAGGGGGGTTATGGATCAGGTAAGTTAGGTAACAGTTAGGTAACTGGTGAGTTAGGTAATAGTTATGTAACAGGTGAGTTAGGTAACAGTTAGGTAACAGGTGAGTTAGGTAACAGGTAAGTTAGGTAACAGTTAGGTAACAGGTGAGTTAGGTAACAGGTAAGTTAGGTAACAGTTAGGTAACAGGTGGGTTAGGTAACAGTTAGGTAACAGGTGAGTTAGGTAACAGTTAGGTAAACAGTTGAGTTAGGTAAACAGTTAGGTAACAGGTGAGTTAGGTAACAGGTGAGTTAGGTATCAGGTAAGTTAGGTAACAGTTAGGTAACAGGTGAGTTAGGTAACAGTTAGGTAACAGGTGAGTTAGGTAACAGTTAGGTAACTGGTGAGTTAGGTAATAGTTAGGTAACAGGTAAGTTAGGTAACAGTTAGGTAACAGGTGAGTTAGGTAACAGGTAAGTTAGGTAACAGTTAGGTAACAGGTGAGTTAGGTAACAGTTAGGTAACAGGTGAGTTAGGTAACTGGTGAGTTAGGTATCAGGTAAGTTAGGTAACAGTTAGGTAACTGGTGAGTTAGGTAATAGTTAGGTAACATGTGAGTTAGGTAACAGTTAGGTAACAGGTGAGTTAGGTAACAGGTGAGTTAGGTAACAGTTAGGTAACAGGTGAGTTAGGTAACAGGTGAGTTAGGTAACAGTTAGGTAACAGGTGAGTTAGGTATCAGGTAAGTTACGTAACAGTTGGGTAACAGGTTAGTTAGGTAACAGTTAGGTAACAGGTGAATTAGGTAATAGTTAGGTAACAGGTGAGTTAGGTAACAGGTGAGTTAGGTAACAGTTAGGTAACAGGTGGGTTAGGTAACAGTTAGGTAACAGGTGAGTTAGGTAACAGTTAGGTAACAGGGTAAAGTTAGGTAACAGTTAGGTAACGGTGAGTTAGGTAAATATAGTTAGTAACAGGTGAGTTAGGTAACAGTTAGGTAACAGGTGAGTTAGGTAACAGTTAGGTAACAGGTGAGTTAGGTAACAGTTAGGTAACAGGTTAGGTAAAGTTAGGTAACAGGTGAGTTAGGTAACAGTTAGGTAACAGGTGAGTTAGGTAACAGTTAGGTAACATAGGTAACAGGTAAGTTAGGTAACAGGTGAGTAAATAGGTGAGTTAGGTAACATAGTTAGGTAAGTAACAGGTGAGTTAGGTAACAGGTAATAGTTAGGTAACAGTTAGGTATCAGGAGTTAGGTAACAGTTGTGAGTTAGGTAAAGTTAGGTAACAGGTGAGTTAGGTAACAGTTAGGTAACGTTAGGTAAATAGTTAGGTAACAGGTGAGGTGAGTTAGGTAACAGGTGAGTTAGGTAACAGGTGAGTTAGGTAACAGGTGAGTTAGGTAACAGTTAGGTAACAGGTGAGTTAGGTAACAGGTGAGTTAGGTAACAGTTAGGTAACAGGTGAGTTAGGTAACAGTTAGGTAACAGGTGAGTTAGGTTAGTTAGGTAACAGTTAGGTAACAAGTTAGGTAACAGGTGAGTTAGGTAACAGTTAGGTAACAGGTGAGTTAGGTAACAGGTGAGTTAGGTAACAGTTAGGTAACAGGTGGGTTAGGTAACAGTTAGGTAACAGGTGAGTTAGGTAACAGGTGAGTTAGGTATCAGGTAAGTTAGGTAACAGTTAGGTAACAGGTGAGTTAGGTAACAGTTAGGTAACAGGTGAGTTAGGTAACAGTTAGGTAACAGGTGAGTTAGGTAACAGTTAGGTAACAGGTGAGTTAGGAGTTAGGTAACAGTTAGGTAACAGGTGAGTTAGGTAACAGTTAGGTAACAGGTGAGTTAGGTAATAGTTAGTTAGGTAACGTAACAGGTGAGTTAGGTAACAGGTGAGTTAGGTAACAGTTAGGTAACAGGTAACAGGTGAGTTAGGTAACAGGTTAGGTAACAGGTAAGTTAGGTAATAGTTAGGTAACAGGTGAGTTAGGTAACAGTTAGGTAACAGGTGAGTTAGGTAACAGGTGAGTTAGGTATCAGGTAAGTTAGGTAACAGTTAGGTAACAGGTGAGTTAGGTAACAGTTAGGTAACAGGTGAGTTAGGTAATAGTTAGGTAACAGGTGAGTTAGGTAATAGTTAGGTAACAGGTGAGTTAGGTAACAGTTAGGTATCAGGTGAGTTAGGTAACAGTTAGGTAACAGGTGAGTTAGGTAACAGTTAGGTAACAGGTGAGTTAGGTAAAGTAACAGGTGAGTTAGTAATAGTTAGGTAACAGGTGAGTTAGGTAACAGTTAGGTAACAGGTGAGTTAGGTAACAGTTAGGTATGTGAGTTAGGTAAAGTATCAGGTGAGTTAGGTAACAGTTAGGTAACAGGTAACGTAACAGGTGAGTTAGGTAATAGTTAGGTAACAGGTGAGTTAGGTAACAGTTAGGTAACAGGTGAGTTAGGTAACAGGTAAGTTAGGTAACAGTTAGGTAACAGGTGAGTTAGGTAACAGTTAGGTAAGGTAACAGTTAGGTAACAGGTGAGTTAGGTAACAGTTAGGTAACAGGTGAGTTAGGTAACAGTTAGGTAACAGGTGAGTTAGGTAGTAACAGTTAGGTAACAGGTGGAGTTAGGTAAATAGTTAGGTAACAGGTGAGTTAGGTAACAGGTGAGTTAGGTAACAGTTAGGTAACAGGTGAGTTAGGTAACAGGTGAGTTAGGTAACAGTTAGGTAACAGGTGAGTTAGTAACAGTTAGGTAACAGGTGAGTTAGGTAACAGTTAGGTAACAGTTGAGTTAGGTAACAGTTAGGTAACAGGTGAGTTAGGTAACAGGTGAGTTAGGTAACAGGTAAGTTAGGTAACAGTTAGGTAACAGGTGAGTTAGGTAACAGTTAGGTAACAGGTGAGTTAGGTAACTGGTGAGTTAGGTATCAGGTAAGTTAGGTAACAGTTAGGTAACTGGTGAGTTAGGTAATAGTTAGGTAACAGGTGAGTTAGGTAACAGTTAGGTAACAGGTGAGTTAGGTAACAGGTGAGTTAGGTAACAGTTAGGTAACAGGTGAGTTAGGTAACAGGTGAGTTAGGTAACAGTTAGGTAACAGGTGAGTTAGGTAACAGGTAAGTTAGGTAACAGTTAGGTAACAGGTGAGTTAGTTAACAGTTAGGTAACAGGTGAGTTAGTTAACAGTTAGGTAACAGGTGAGTTAGGTAACAGTTAGGTAACAGTTGAGTTAGGTAACAGGTGAGTTAGGTATCAGGTGAGTTAGGTAACAGGTAAGTTAGGTAACAGTTAGGTAACAGGTGAGTTAGGTAACAGGTGAGTTAGGTATCAGGTAAGTTAGGTAATAGTTAGGTAACAGGTGAGTTAGGTAACAGTTAGGTAACAGGTGAGTTAGGTAACAGGTGAGTTAGGTATCAGGTAAGTTACATAACAGTTAGGTAACAGGTGAGTTAGGTAACAGTTAGGTAACAGGTGAATTAGGTAATAGTTAGGTAACAGGTGAGTTAGGTAATAGTTAGGTAACAGCTGGAGTTAGGTAACAGTTAGTTAGGTAACAGGTGAGTTAGGTAACAGTTAGGTAACAGGTGAGTTATAGGTAATAGTTGGTTAACAACAGTGAGTTAGGTAATTGTTAGGTAACAGGTGAGTTAGGTAACAGTTAGGTAACAGGTGAGTTAGGTAACAGTTAGGTAACAGGTGTGAGTTAGGTAAACAGGTGAGTTAGGTATCAGGTAAGTTAGGTAATAGTTAGGTAACAGGTGAGTTAGGTAACAGTTAGGTAACCTGTGAGTTAGGTAACAGGTGAGTTAGGTATCAGGTAAGTTCACGTAACAGTTAGGTAACAGGTGAGTTAGGTAACAGTTAGGTAACAGGTGAATTAGGTAATAGTTAGGTAACAGGTGAGTTAGGTAATAGTTAGGTAACAGCTGAGTTAGGTAACAGTTAGGTAACAGGTGAGTTAGGTAACAGTTAGGTAACAGGTGAGTTAGGTAATAGTTAGTTAACAGGTGAGTTAGGTAATTGTTAGGTAACAGGTGAGTTAGGTAACAGTTAGGTAACAGGTGGAGTTAGGTAACAGGGGTTATGGATCAGGTAAGTTAGGTAACAGTTAGGTAACTGGTGAGTTAGGTAATAGTTATGTAACAGGTGAGTTAGGTAACAGTTAGGTAACAGGTGGAGTTAGGTAACAGGTAAGTTAGGTAACAATTAGGTAACAGGTGAGTTAGGTAACAGGTAAGTTAGGTAACAGTTAGGTAACAGGTGGGTTAGGTAACAGTTAGGTAACAGGTGGAGTTAGGTAACAGTTAGGTAACAGTTGAGTTAGGTAACAGTTAGGTAACAGGTGAGTTAGGTAACAGGTGAGTTAGGTATCAGGTAAGTTAGGTAACAGTTAGGTAACAGGTGGAGTTAGGTAACAGTTAGGTAACAGGTGAGTTAGGTAACAGTTGGGTAACTGGTGAGTTAGGTAATAGTTAGGTAACAGGTAAGTTAGGTAACAGTTAGGTAACAGGTGAGTTAGGTAACAGGTAAGTTAGGTAACAGTTAGGTAACAGGTGAGTTAGGTAACAGTTAGGTAACAGGTGAGTTAGGTAACAGTTAGGTAACAGGTGAGTTAGGTAACAGTTAGGTAACAGTTGAGTTAGGTAACAGTTAGGTAACAGGTGAGTTAGGTAACAGGTGAGTTAGGTAACAGGTAAGTTAGGTAACAGTTAGGTAAATAGGTGAGTTAGGTAAATAGTTAGGTAACAGGTGAGTTAGGTAACAGTTAGGTAACAGGTGAGTTAGGTAACAGGTAAGTTAGGTAACAGTTAGGTAACAGGTGAGTTAGGTAACAGTTAGGTAACAGGTGAGTTAGGTAACAGTTAGGTAACAGGTGAGTTAGGTAACAGTTAGGTAACAGGTGAGTTAGGTAACAGTTAGGTAACAGGTGGAGTTAGGTAACAGTTAGGTAACAGGTGAGTTAGGTAACAGTTAGGTAACAGGTGAGTTAGGTAAACAGGTGAGTTAGGTAACAGTTAGGTAACAGGTGAGTTAGGTAACAGTTAGGTAACAGGTGAGTTAGTAAACAGTTAGGTAACAGTTGAGTTAGGTAACAGTTAGGTAACAGGTGTGAGTTAGGTAACAGGTGAGTTAGGTAACAGGTAAGTTAGGTAACAGTTAGGTAACAGGTGAGTTAGGTAACAGTTAGGTAACAGGTGAGTTAGGTAAGTAACTGGGTGAGTTAGGTAACAGGTAAGTTAGGTAAAGTTAGGTAACTGGTGAGTTAGGTAATAGTTAGGTAACAGGTGAGTTAGGTAACAGTTAGTAACAGGTGAGTTAGGTAAATTGGTTAGGTAACAGTTAGGTAACAGGTGAGTTAGTAACAGTTAGGTAACAGGTGAGTTAGGTAACAGTTAGGTAACAGGTGAGTTAGGTAACAGGTGAGTTAGGTAACAGTTAGGTAACAGGTGAGTTAGGTAACAGGTGAGTAGTAACAGTTAGTAACAGGTGAGTTAGGTAACAGGAGTTAGGTAACAGTTAGGTAACAGGTGAGTTAGTTAACAGTTAGGTAACAGGTGAGTTAGGTAACAGTTAGTAACAGGTGAGTTAGGTAACAGTTAGGTGAGTTAGGTAACAGGTGAGTTAGGTATCAGGTGAGTTAGGTAACAGGTAAGTTAGGTAACAGTTAGGTAACAGGTGAGTTAGGTAACAGTTAGGTAACAGGTGAGTTAGGTAACAGGTGAGTTAGGTATCAGGTAAGTTAGGTAATAGTTAGTAACAGGTGAGTTAGGTAACAGTTAGGTAACAGGTGAGTTAGGTAACAGGTGAGTTAGGTATATCAGGTAAGTTACGTAATAGTTAGGTAACAGGTGAGTTAGGTAACAGTTAGGTAACAGGTGAATTAGGTAATAGTTAGGTAACAGGTGAGTTAGGTAATAGTTAGGTAACAGCTGAGTTAGGTAACAGTTAGGTAACAGGTGAGTTAGGTAACAGGTAACAGTTAGTAACAGTTAGGTAACAGGTGAGTTAGGTAATAGTTAGTTAACAGGTGAGTTAGGTAATTGTTAGGTAACAGGTGAGTTAGGTAAATAGTTAGGTAACAGGTGAGTTAGGTAAGGTTATGGATCAGGTAAGTTAGGTAACAGTTAGGTAACTGGTGAGTTAGGTAATAGTTATGTAACAGGTGAGTTAGGTAACAGTTAGTAACAGGTGAGTTAGGTAATAGTTAGGTAAATAGGTGAGTTAGGTAACAGGTGAGTTAGGTAACAGGTGTGATTATAGGTAACAGTTAGTAACAGGTGAGTTAGGTAAATAACAGTTAGGTAACAGGTGGGTTAGGTAAATAGTAGTTAGGTAACAGTTAGGTAACAGGTGAGTTAGGTAAATAGTTAGGTAACAGGTGAGTTAGGTAACAGTTAGGTAACAGGTGAGTTAGGTAACAGGTAAGTTAGGTAAAGTTAGGTAACAGGTGGGTTAGGTAACAGTTAGGTAACAGGTGAGTTAGGTAACAGTTAGGTAACAGTTGAGTTAGGTAACAGTTAGGTAACAGGTGAGTTAGGTAACAGGTGAGTTAGGTATCAGGTGAGTTAGGTAACAGTTAGGTAACAGGTGAGTTAAGGTAACAGTTAGGTAACAGGTGAGTTAGGTAACAGTTAGGTAACTGGTGAGTTAGGTAATAGTTAGGTAACAGGTAAGTTAGGTAACAGTTAGGTAACAGGTGAGTTAGGTAACAGGTAAGTTAGGTAACAGTTAGGTAACAGGTGAGTTAGGTAACAGTTAGGTAACAGGTGAGTTAGGTAACAGTTAGGTAAATAGGTGAGTTAGGTAACAGTTAGGTAACAGTTGAGTTAGGTAACAGTTAGGTAACAGGTGAGTTAGGTAACAGGTGAGTTAGGTAACAGGTAAGTTAGGTAACAGTTAGGTAACAGGTGAGTTAGGTAACAGTTAGGTAACAGGTGAGTTAGGTAACTGGTGAGTTAGGTATCAGGTAAGTTAGGTAACAGTTAGGTAACTGGGTGAGTTAGGTAATAGTTAGTAAACATGTGAGTTAGGTAACAGTTAGGTAACAGGTGAGTTAGGTAACAGGTGAGTTAGGTAACAGTTAGGTAACAGGTGAGTTAGGTAACAGGTGAGTTAGGTAACAGTTAGGTAACAGGTGAGTTAGGTATCAGGTAAGTTACGTAACAGTTAGGTAACAGGTTAGTTAGGTAACAGTTAGGTAACAGGTGAATTAGGTAATAGTTAGGTAACAGGTGAGTTAGGTAATAGTTAGGTAAATAGCTGAGTTAGGTAACAGTTAGGTAACAGGTGAGTTAGGTAACAGTTAGGTAACAGGTGAGTTAGGTAATAGTTAGTTAACAGGTGAGTTAGGTAATTGTTAGGTAACAGGTGAGTTAGGTAACAGTTAGGTAACAGGTGAGTTAGGTAACAGTTAGGTAACAGGTGAGTTAGGTAACAGGTGAGTTAGGTATCAGGTAAGTTAGGTAATAGTTAGGTAACAGGTGAGTTAGGTAACAGTTAGGTAACAGGTGAGTTAGGTAACAGGTGAGTTAGGTTAGGTATCAGGTAAGTTACGTAACAGTTAGGTAACAGGTGAGTTAGGTAACAGTTAGGTAACAGGTGAATTAGGTAATAGTTAGGTAACAGGTGAGTTAGGTAATAGTTAGCTAACAGCTGAGTTAGGTAACAGTTAGGTAACAGGTGAGTTAGGTAACAGGTAAGTTAGGTAACAGTTAGGTAACAGGTGAGTTAGGTAACAGTTAGGTAACAGGTGAGTTAGGTAACAGTTAGGTAACAGGTGAGTTAGGTAACAGTTAGGTAACAGGTGAGTTAGGTAACAGTTAGGTAACAGGTGAGTTAGGTAACAGTTAGGTAACAGGTGAGTTAGGTAATAGTTAGGTAACAGGTGAGTTAGGTAACAGTTGAGTTAGGTATCAGGTAAGTTAGGTAACAGTTAGGTAACAGGTGAGTTAGGTAACAGTTAGGTAACAGGTGAGTTAGTTAACAGTTAGGTATCAGGTAGTTAGGTAACAGTTAGGTAACAGGTGAGTTAGGTAACATTTAGGTATCAGGTAAGTTAGGTAACAGTTAGGTAACAGGTGAGTTAGGTAAACGGTTAGGTAACAGGTGAGTTAGGTAATAGTTAGGTAACAGGTGAGTTAGGTAATAGTTAGGTAACAGGTGAGTTTGTAACAGTTAGTAGGTAACAGGTGAGTTAGGTAAATAGGTGAGTTAGGTATCAGGTAAGAATAGTTAGGTAACTGGTGAGTTAGGTAATAGTTAGGTAACAGGTGAGTTAGGTAACAGTTAGGTAAACAGGTGGAGTTAGGTAACAGGTAAGTTAGGTAACAGTTAGGTAACAGGTGAGTTAGGTAACAGTTAGGTAACAGGTGAGTTAGGTAACAGTTAGGTAACAGGTGAGTTAGGTAACAGTTAGGTAATAGGTGGAGTTAGGTAACAGGTAAGTTAGGTAACAGTTAGGTAAATAGGTGAGTTAGGTAACAGTTAGGTAACAGGTGAGTTAGGTAACAGTTAGGTAACAGGTGAGTTAGGTAACAGTTAGGTAACAGGTGAGTTAGGTAATAGTTAGGTAACAGGTGGGTTAGGTAACAGTTAGGTAACAGGTGAATTAGGTAATAGTTAGGTAACAGGTGAGTTAGGTAATAGTTAGGTAAAAGCTGAGTTAGGTAACAGTTAGGTAACAGGTGAGTTAGGTAACAGTTAGTAAGTTAGGTAACAGTTAGGTAACAGGTGGAGTTAGGTAACAGTTAGGTAACAGGTGAGTTAGGTAACAGTTAGGTAACAGGTGAGTTAGGTAACAGTTAGGTAACAGGTGAGTTAGGTAACAGTTAGGTAACAGGTGAGTTAGGTAACAGTTAGGTAACAGGTGAGTTAGGTAATAGTTAGGTAACAGGTGAGTTAGGTAACAGTTAGGTATCAGGTAAGTTAGGTAACAGTTAGGTAACAGGTGAGTTAGGTAACAGTTAGGTAACAGGTGAGTTAGTTAACAGTTAGGTATCAGGTAAGTTAGGTAACAGTTAGGTAACAGGTGAGTTAGGTAACATTTAGGTATCAGGTAAGTTAGGTAACAGTTAGGTAACAGGTGAGTTAGGTAACAGTTAGGTAACAGGTGAGTTAGGTAATAGTTAGGTAACAGGTGAGTTAGGTAATAGTTAGGTAACAGGTGAGTTTGGTAACAGTTAGGTAACAGGTGAGTTAGGTAACAGGTGAGTTAGGTATCAGGTAAGTTAGGTAACAGTTAGGTAACTGGTGAGTTAGGTAACAGTTAGGTAACAGGTGAGTTAGGTAACAGGTAAGTTAGGTAACAGTTAGGTAACAGGTGAGTTAGGTAACAGTTAGGTAACAGGTGAGTTAGGTAACAGTTAGGTAACAGGTGAGTTAGGTAACAGTTAGGTAACAGGTGAGTTAGGTAACAGTTAGGTAACAGGTGAGTTAGGTAACAGGTAAGTTAGGTAACAGTTAGGTAACAGGTGAGTTAGGTAACAGTTAGGTAACAGGTGAGTTAGGTAACAGTTAGGTAACAGGTGAGTTAGGTAACAGTTAGGTAACAGGTGAGTAAACAGTTAGGTAACAGGTGAGTTAGGTAATAGTTAGGTAACAGGTGAGTTAGGTAACAGTTAGGTATCAGGTAAGTTAGGTAACAGTTAGGTAACAGGTGAGTTAGGTAAC
Source organism: Brachymystax lenok tsinlingensis (assembly GCA_030435695.1). Classification (NCBI taxonomy): domain Eukaryota; kingdom Metazoa; phylum Chordata; class Actinopteri; order Salmoniformes; family Salmonidae; genus Brachymystax; species Brachymystax lenok. Next base: position 46,123,196 of record CM059794.1, on the reverse strand, counting down.
AGTTAGGTAACAGGTGAGTTAGTTAACAGTTAGGTATCAGGTAAGTTAGGTAACAGTTAGGTAACAGGTGAGTTAGGTAACATTTAGGTATCAGGTAAGTTAGGTAACAGTTAGGTAACAGGTGAGTTAGGTAACAGTTAGGTAACAGGTGAGTTTGGTAACAGTTAGGTAACAGGTGAGTTAGGTAACAGGTGAGTTAGGTAACAGTTAGGTAACAGGTGAGTTAGGTAACAGGTGAGTTAGGTAACAGTTAGGTAACAGGTGAGTTAGGTAACAGGTGAGTTACAGTGGGGGAAAAAAGTATTTAGTCAGCCACCAATTGTGCAAGTTCTCTCACTTAAAAAGATGAGAGAGGCCTGTAATTTTCATCATAGGTACACTTCAACTATGACAGACAAAATGAGGAAAAATCCAGAAAATCACATTGTAGGATTTTTATGAATTTATTTGCAAATTATGGTGGAAAATAAGTATTTGGTCACATACAAACAAGCAAGATTTCTGGCTCTCACAGACCTGTAACTTCTTCTTTAAGAGGCTCCTCTGTCCTCCACTCATTACCTGTATTAATGGCACCTGTTTGAACTTGTTATCAGTATAAAAGACACCTGTCCACAACCTCAAACAGTCACACTCCAAACTCCACTATGGCCAAGACCAAAGAGCTGTCAAAGGACACCAGAAACAAAATTGTAGACCTGCACCAGGTTGAGAAGACTGAATCTGCAATAGGTAAGCAGCTTGGTTTGAAGAAATCAACTGTGGGAGCAATTATTAGGAAATGGAAGACATACAAGACCACTGATAATCTTCCTCGATTTGGGGCTCCACGCAAGATCTCACCCGTGGGTCAAAATGATCACAAGAACGGTGAGCAAAAATCCCAGAACCACACGGGGGACCTAGTGAATGACCTGCAGAGAGCTGGGACCAAAGTAACAAAGCCTACCATCAGTAACACACTACGCCGCCAGGGACTCAAATCCTGCAGTGCCAGACGTGTCCCCCTGCTTAAGCCAGTACATGTTCAGGCCGTCTAAAGTTTGCTAGAGAGCATTTGGATGATCCAGATGAGGATTGGGAGAATGTCAGATGAAACCAAAATAGAACTTTTTGGTAAAACTCAACTCGTCGTGTTTGGAGGACAAAGAATGCTGAGTTGCATCCAAAGAACACCATACCTACTGTGAAGCATGGGGGTGGAAACATCATGCTTTGGGGCTGTTTTCTGCAAAGGGACCAGGACGACTGATCCGTGTAAAGGAAAGAATGAATGGGGCCATGTATCGTGAGATTTTGAGTGAAAACCTCCTTCCATCAGCAAGGGCATTGAAGATGAAACGTGGCTGGGTCTTTCAGCATGACAATGATCCCAAACACACCACCCGGGCAATGAAGGAGTGGCTTCAAGAAGCATTTCAAGGTCCTGGAGTGGCCTAGCCAGTCTCCAGATCTCAACCCCATAGAAAATCTTTGGAGGGAGTTGAAAGTCCGTGTTGCCCAGCGACAGCCCCAAAACATCACTGCTCTAGAGGAGATCTGCATGGAGGAATGGGCCAAAATACCAGCAACAGTGTGTGAAAACCTTGTGAAGACTTACAGAAAACATTTGACCTCTGTCATTGCCAACAAAGGGTATATAACAAAGTATTGAGATAAACTTTGTTATTGACCAAATACTTATTTTCCACCATAATTTGCAAAATAAATTCATAAAAATCCTACAATGTGATTTTCTGGATTTTTTCTCATTTTGTCTGTCATAGTTGAAGTGTACCTATGATGAAAATTACAGGCCTCTCTCATCTTTTTAAGTGAGAGAACTTGCACAATTGGTGGCTGACTAAATACTTTTTTTCCCCACTGTAGGTAACAGTTAGGTAACAGGTGAGTTAGGTATCAGGTAAGTTACGTAACAGTTAGGTAACAGGTTAGTTAGGTAACAGTTAGGTAACAGGTGAATTAGGTAATAGTTAGGTAACAGGTGAGTTAGGTAATAGTTAGGTAACAGCTGAGTTAGGTAACAGTTAGGTAACAGGTGAGTTAGGTAACAGTTAGGTAACAGGTGAGTTAGGTAATAGTTAGTTAACAGGTGAGTTAGGTAATTGTTAGGTAACAGGTGAGTTAGGTAACAGTTAGGTAACAGGTGAGTTAGGTAACAGTTAGGTAACAGGTGAGTTAGGTAACAGGTGAGTTAGGTATCAGGTAAGTTAGGTAATAGTTAGGTAACAGGTGAGTTAGGTAACAGTTAGGTAACAGGTGAGTTAGGTAACAGGTGAGTTAGGTATCAGGTAAGTTGTTAGGTAACAGGTGAGTTAGGTAACAGTTAGGTAACAGGTGAATTAGGTAATAGTTAGGTAACAGGTGAGTTAGGTAATAGTTAGGTAACAGCTGAGTTAGGTAACAGTTAGGTAACAGGTGAGTTAGGTAACAGGTAAGTTAGGTAACAGTTAGGTAACAGGTGAGTTAGGTAACAGTTAGGTAACAGGTGAGTTAGGTAACAGTTAGGTAACAGGTGAGTTAGGTAACAGTTAGGTAACAGGTGAGTTAGGTAACAGTTAGGTAACAGGTGAGTTAGGTAATAGTTAGGTAACAGGTGAGTTAGGTAACAGTTAGGTATCAGGTAAGTTAGGTAACAGTTAGGTAACAGGTGAGTTAGGTAACAGTTAGGTAACAGGTGAGTTAGTTAACAGTTAGGTATCAGGTAAGTTAGGTAACAGTTAGGTAACAGGTGAGTTAGGTAACATTTAGGTATCAGGTAAGTTAGGTAACAGTTAGGTAACAGGTGAGTTAGGTAACAGTTAGGTAACAGGTGAGTTTGGTAACAGTTAGGTAACAGGTGAGTTAGGTAACAGGTGAGTTAGGTATCAGGTAAGTTAGGTAACAGTTAGGTAACAGGTGAGTTAGGTAACAGTTAGGTAACAGGTGAGTTAGGTAACAGGTAAGTTAGGTAACAGTTAGGTAACAGGTGAGTTAGGTAACAGTTAGGTAACAGGTGAGTTAGGTAACAGTTAGGTAACAGGTGAGTTAGGTAACAGTTAGGTAACAGGTGAGTTAGGTAACAGTTAGGTAACAGGTGAGTTAGGTAATAGTTAGGTAACAGGTGAGTTAGGTAACAGTTAGGTAACAGGTGAATTAGGTAATAGTTAGGTAACAGGTGAGTTAGGTAATAGTTAGGTAAAAGCTGAGTTAGGTAACAGTTAGGTAACAGGTGAGTTAGGTAACAGGTAAGTTAGGTAACAGTTAGGTAACAGGTGAGTTAGGTAACAGTTAGGTAACAGGTGAGTTAGGTAACAGTTAGGTAACAGGTGAGTTAGGTAACAGTTAGGTAACAGGTGAGTTAGAACAGTTAGGTAACAGGTGAGTTAGGTAATTAGGTAACAGGTGAGTTAGGTAATAGTTAGGTAACAGGTGAGTTAGGTAACAGTTAGGTATCAGGTAAGTTAGGTAACAGTTAGGTAACAGGTGAGTTAGGTAACAGTTAGGTAACAGGTGAGTTAGTTAACAGTTAGGTATCAGGTAAGTTAGGTAACAGTTAGGTAACAGGTGAGTTAGGTAACATTTAGGTATCAGGTAAGTTAGGTAACAGTTAGGTAACAGGTGAGTTAGGTAACAGTTAGGTAACAGGTGAGTTAGGTAATAGTTAGGTAACAGGTGAGTTAGGTAATAGTTAGGTAACAGGTGAGTTTGGTAACAGTTAGGTAACAGGTGAGTTAGGTAACAGGTGAGTTAGGTATCAGGTAAGTTAGGTAACAGTTAGGTAACTGGTGAGTTAGGTAATAGTTAGGTAACAGGTGAGTTAGGTAACAGTTAGGTAACAGGTGAGTTAGGTAACAGGTAAGTTAGGTAACAGTTAGGTAACAGGTGAGTTAGGTAACAGTTAGGTAACAGGTGGAGTTAGGTAAACAGTTAGGTAACAGGTGAGTTAGGTAACAGTTAGGTAACAGGTGAGTTAGGTAACAGGTAAGTTAGGTAACAGTTAGGTAACAGGTGAGTTAGGTAACAGTTAGGTAACAGGTGAGTTAGGTAACAGTTAGGTAACAGGTGAGTTAGGTAACAGTTAGGTAACAGGTGAGTTAGGTAATAGTTAGGTAACAGGTGAGTTAGGTAACAGTTAGGTATCAGGTAAGTTAGGTAACAGTTAGGTAACAGGTGAGTTAGGTAACAGTTAGGTAACAGGTGAGTTAGTTAACAGTTAGGTATCAGGTAAGTTAGGTAACAGTTAGGTAACAGGTGAGTTAGGTAACATTTGGGTATCAGGTAAAGTTAGGTAACAGTTAGGTAACAGGTGGAGTTAGGTAACAGTTGGGTAACAGGTGAGTTTGGTAACAGTTAGGTAACAGGTGAGTTAGGTAACAGGTGAGTTAGGTAACAGTTAGGTAACAGGTGAGTTAGGTAACAGGTGAGTTAGGTAACAGTTAGGTAACAGGTGAGTTAGGTAACAGGTGAGTTAGGTAACAGTTAGGTAACAGGTGAGTTAGGTATCAGGTAAGTTAGGAATGTGCAGTTAGGTAACAGGTTAGTTAGGTAACAGTTAGGTAACAGGTGAATTAGGTAATAGTTAGGTAACAGGTGAGTTAGGTAATAGTTAGGTAACAGCTGAGTTAGGTAACAGTTAGGTAACAGGTGAGTTAGGTAACAGTTAGGTAACAGGTGAGTTAGGTAATAGTTAGTTAACAGGTGAGTTAGGTAATTGTTAGGTAACAGGTGAGTTAGGTAACAGTTAGGTAACAGGTGAGTTAGGTAACAGTTAGGTAACAGGTGAGTTAGGTAACAGGTGAGTTAGGTATCAGGTAAGTTAGGTAATAGTTAGGTAACAGGTGAGTTAGGTAACAGTTAGGTAACAGGTGAGTTAGGTAACAGGTAAGTTAGGTATCAGGTAAGTTACGTAACAGTTAGGTAACAGGTGAGTTAGGTAACAGTTAGGTAACAGGTGAATTAGGTAATAGTTAGGTAACAGGTGAGTTAGGTAATAGTTAGGTAACAGCTGAGTTAGGTAACAGTTAGGTAACAGGTGAGTTAGGTAAATAGGTAAGTTAGGTAACAGTTAGGTAACAGGTGAGTTAGGTAACAGTTAGGTAACAGGTGAGTTAGGTAACAGTTAGGTAACAGGTGAGTTAGGTAAATAGTTGGGTAAATAGGTGAGTTAGGTAAACAGTTAGGTAACAGGTGAGTTAGGTAACAGTTAGGTAACAGGTGAGTTAGGTAACAGGTAAGTTAGGTAACAGTTAGGTAACAGGTGAGTTAGGTAACAGTTAGGTAACAGGTGAGTTAGGTAACAGTTAGGTAACAGGTGAGTTAGGTAACAGTTAGGTAACAGGTGAGTTAGGTAACAGGTAAGTTAGGTAACAGTTAGGTAACAGGTGAGTTAGGTAACAGTTAGGTAACAGGTGAGTTAGGTAACAGTTAGGTAACAGGTGAGTTAGGTAACAGTTAGGTAACAGGTGAGTTAGGTAACAGTTAGGTAACAGGTGAGTTAGGTAATAGTTAGGTAACAGGTGAGTTAGGTAACAGTTAGGTATCAGGTAAGTTAGGTAACAGTTAGGTAACAGGTGAGTTAGGTAACAGTTAGGTAACAGGTGAGTTAGTTAACAGTTAGGTATCAGGTGAGTTAGGTAACAGTTAGGTAACAGGTGAGTTAGGTAACATTTAGGTATCAGGTAAGTTAGGTAACAGTTAGGTAACAGGTGAGTTAGGTAACAGTTAGGTAACAGGTGAGTTTGGTAACAGTTAGGTAACAGGTGAGTTAGGTAACAGGTGAGTTAGGTAACAGTTAGGTAACAGGTGAGTTAGGTAACAGGTGAGTTAGGTAACAGTTAGGTAACAGGTGAGTTAGGTAACAGGTGAGTTAGGTAACAGTTAGGTAACAGGTGAGTTAGGTATCAGGTAAGTTACGTAACAGTTAGGTAACAGGTTAGTTAGGTAACAGTTAGGTAACAGGTGAATTAGGTAATAGTTAGGTAACAGGTGAGTTAGGTAATAGTTAGGTAACAGCTGAGTTAGGTAACAGTTAGGTAACAGGTGAGTTAGGTAACAGTTAGGTAACAGGTGAGTTAGGTAATAGTTAGTTAACAGGTGAGTTAGGTAATTGTTAGGTAACAGGTGAGTTAGGTAACAGTTAGGTAACAGGTGAGTTAGGTAACAGTTAGGTAACAGGTGAGTTAGGTAACAGGTGAGTTATGTATCAGGTAAGTTAGGTAATAGTTAGGTAACAGGTGAGTTAGGTAACAGTTAGGTAACAGGTGAGTTAGGTAACAGGTGAGTTAGGTATCAGGTAAGTTACGTAACAGTTAGGTAACAGGTGAGTTAGGTAACAGTTAGGTAACAGGTGAATTAGGTAATAGTTAGGTAACAGGTGAGTTAGGTAATAGTTAGGTAACAGCTGAGTTAGGTAACAGTTAGGTAACAGGTGAGTTAGGTAACAGGTAAGTTAGGTAACAGTTAGGTAACAGGTGAGTTAGGTAACAGTTAGGTAACAGGTGAGTTAGGTAACAGTTAGGTAACAGGTGAGTTAGGTAACAGTTAGGTAACAGGTGAGTTAGGTAACAGTTAGGTAACAGGTGAGTTAGGTAATAGTTAGGTAACAGGTGAGTTAGGTAACAGTTAGGTATCAGGTATTAGGTAAACAGTTAGGTAACAGGTGAGTTAGGTAACAGTTAGGTAACAGGTGAGTTAGTTAACAGTTAGGTATCAGGTAAGTTAGGTAACAGTTAGGTAACAGGTGAGTTAGGTAACATTTAGGTATCAGGTAAGTTAGGTAACAGTTAGGTAACAGGTTAGGTAACAGTTAGGTAACAGGTGAGTTAGGTAATAGTTAGGTAACAGGTGAGTTAGGTAATAGTTAGGTAACAGGTGAGTTTGGTAACAGTTAGGTAACAGGTGAGTTAGGTAACAGGTGAGTTAGGTAACAGGTGAGTTAGGTAACAGTTATGTGTTAGGTAACAGTTAGGTAACAGGTTAGGTAACAGGTGAGTTAGGTAATAGTTAGGTAACAGGTGAGTTAGGTAACAGTTAGGTAACAGGTGAGTTAGGTAACAGGTAGTTAGGTAACAGTTAGGTAACAGTGAGTTAGGTAACAGTTAGGTAACAGGTGAGTTAGGTAACAGTTAGGTAACAGGTGAGTTAGGTAAACAGTTAGGTAACAGGTGAGTTAGGTAACAGTTAGGTAATAAGTTAGGTAACAGTTAGGTAACAGGTGAGTTAGGTAACAGTTAGGTAACAGGTGAGTTAGGTAACAGTTAGGTAACAGGTGAGTTAGGTAACAGTTAGGTAACAGGTGAGTTAGGTAACAGTTAGGTAACAGGTGAGTTAGGTAAACAGTTAGGTAACAGGTGAGTTAGGTAATAGTTAGGTAACAGGTGAGTTAGGTAACAGTTAGGTATCAGGTAAGTTAGGTAACAGTTAGGTAACAGGTGAGTTAGGTAACAGTTAGGTAACAGGTGAGTTAGTTAACAGTTAGGTATCAGGTAAGTTAGGTAACAGTTAGGTAACAGGTGAGTTAGGTAACATTTAGGTATCAGGTGAGTTAGGTAACAGTTAGGTAACAGGTGAGTTAGGTAACAGTAACAGGTGAGTTAGGTAACAGTTAGGTAACAGGTGAGTTTAGGTAACAGTTAGGTAACAGGTGAGTTAGGTAACAGGTGAGTTAGGTAATCAGGTGAGTTAGGTAACAGTTAGGTAACAGGTGAGTTAGGTAACAGTTAGGTAAATAGTTAGTAACAGTTAGGTAACAGGTAAGTTAGGTAACAGTTAGGTAACAGGTGAGTTAGGTAAATAGTTAGGTAACAGGTGAGTTAGGTAACAGTTAGGTAACAGGTGAGTTAGGTAACAGTTAGGTAACAGGTGAGTTAGGTAACAGGTGCTTAGGTAACAGTTAGGTAACAGGTGAGTTAGGTAACAGTTAGGTAACAGGTGGAGTTAGGTAACAGTTAGGTAACAGGTGAGTTAGGTAACAGTTAGGTAACAGGTGAGTTAGGTAATAGTTAGGTAACAGGTGAGTTAGGTAATAGTTAGGTAACAGGTGAGTTAGGTAACAGTTAGGTATCAGGTAAGTTAGGTAACAGTTAGGTAACAGGTGAGTTAGGTAACAGTTAGGTAACAGGTGAGTTAGTTAACAGTTAGGTATCAGGTAAGTTAGGTAACAGTTAGGTAACAGGTGAGTTAGGTAACATTTAGGTATCAGGTAAGTTAGGTAACAGTTAGGTAACAGGTGAGTTAGGTAACAGTTAGGTAACAGGTGAGTTTGGTAACAGTTAGGTAACAGGTGAGTTAGGTAACAGGTGAGTTAGGTATCAGGTAAGTTCGGTAATAGTTAGGTAACAGGTGAGTTAGGTAACAGTTAGGTAACAGGTGAGTTAGGTAACAGGTGAGTTAGGTATCAGGTAAGTTAGGTAACAGTTAGGTAACAGGTGAGTTAGGTAACAGTTAGGTAACAGGCGAGTTAGGTAACAGTTAGGTAACAGGTGAGTTAGGTAATAGTTAGGTAACAGGTGAGTTAGGTAATAGTTAGGTAACAGGTGAGTTAGGTAACAGTTAGGTAACAGGTGAGTTAGGTATCAGGTAAGTTAGGTAATAGTTAGGTAACAGGTGAGTTAGGTAACAGTTAGGTAACAGGTGAGTTAGGTAACAGGTGACTTAGGTATCAGGTAAGTTAGGTAACAGTTAGGTAACAGGTGAGTTAGGTAACAGTTAGGTAACAGGTGAGTTAGGTAATAGTTAGGTAACAGGTGAGTTAGGTAATAGTTAGGTAAATAGGTGGAGTTAGGTAACAGTTAGGTATCAGGTGAGTTAGGTAACAGTTAGGTAACAGGTGAGTTAGGTAATAGTTAGGTAACAGGTGAGTTAGGTAATAGTTAGGTAACAGGTGAGTTAGGTAACAGTTAGGTAACAGGTGAGTTAGGTAACAGGTGAGTTAGGTATCAGGTAAGTTAGGTAACAGTTAGGTAACTGGTGAGTTAGGTAATAGTTAGGTAACAGGTGAGTTAGGTAACAGTTAGGTAACAGGTGAGTTAGGTAACAGGTAAGTTAGGTAACAGTTAGGTAACAGGTGAGTTAGGTAACAGTTAGGTAACAGGTGAGTTAGGTAACAGTTAGGTAACAGGTGAGTTAGGTAACAGTTAGGTAACAGGTGAGTTAGGTAACAGTTAGGTAACAGGTGAGTTAGGTAACAGGTAAGTTAGGTAACAGTTAGGTAACAGGTGAGTTAGGTAACAGTTAGGTAACAGGTGAGTTAGGTAACAGTTAGGTAACAGGTGAGTTAGGTAACAGTTAGGTAAACAGTTGAGTTAGGTAACAGTTAGGTAACAGGTGGAGTTAGGTAACAGGTGAGTTAGGTAACGAGGTAAGTTGGGTAGTAACAGTTAGGTAACAGGTGAGTTAGGTAACAGTTTAGGTAACAGGTGAGTTAGGTAACTGGGTGAGTTAGGTATCAGGTAAGTTAGGTAACAGTTAGGTAACTGGTGAGTTAGGTAATAGTTAGGTAACAGGTGAGTTAGGTAACAGTTAGGTAACAGGTGAGTTAGGTAACAGGTGAGTTAGGTAACAGTTAGGTAACAGGTGAGTTAGGTAACAGGTGAGTTAGGTAACAGTTAGGTAACAGGTGAGTTAGGTAACAGGTAAGTTAGGTAACAGTTAGGTAACAGGTGAGTTAGTTAACAGTTAGGTAACAGGTGAGTTAGTTAACAGTTAGGTAACAGGTGAGTTAGGTAACAGTTAGGTAACAGTTGAGTTAGGTAACAGGTGAGTTAGGTATCAGGTGAGTTAGGTAACAGGTAAGTTAGGTAACAGTTAGGTAACAGGTGAGTTAGGTAACAGTTAGGTAACAGGTGAGTTAGGTAACAGGTGAGTTAGGTATCAGGTAAGTTAGGTAATAGTTAGGTAACAGGTGAGTTAGGTAACAGTTAGGTAACAGGTGGAGTTAGGTAACAGGTGAGTTAGGTATCAGGTAAGTTACATAACAGTTAGGTAACAGGTGAGTTAGGTAACAGTTAGTAACAGGTGCATTAGGTAATAGTTAGGTAACAGGTGAGTTAGGTAATAGTTAGGTAACAGCTGAGTTAGGTAACAGTTAGGTAACAGGTGAGTTAGGTAACAGTTAGGTAACAGGTGAGTTAGGTAATAGTTAGTTAACAGGTGAGTTAGGTAATTGTTAGGTAACAGGTGAGTTAGGTAACAGTTAGGTAACAGGTGAGTTAGGTAACAGTTAGGTAACAGGTGAGTTAGGTAACAGGTGAGTTAGGTATCAGGTAAGTTAGGTAATAGTTAGGTAACAGGTGAGTTAGGTAACAGTTAGGTAACAGGTGAGTTAGGTAACAGGTGAGTTAGGTATCAGGTAAGTTACGTAACAGTTAGGTAACAGGTGAGTTAGGTAACAGTTAGGTAACAGGTGAATTAGGTAATAGTTAGGTAACAGGTGAGTTAGGTAATAGTTAGGTAACAGCTGAGTTAGGTAACAGTTAGGTAACAGGTGAGTTAGGTAACAGTTAGGTAACAGGTGAGTTAGGTAATAGTTAGTTAACAGGTGAGTTAGGTAATTGTTAGGTAACAGGTGAGTTAGGTAACAGTTAGGTAACAGGTGAGTTAGGTAACAGGGGGGTTATGGATCAGGTAAGTTAGGTAACAGTTAGGTAACTGGTGAGTTAGGTAATAGTTATGTAACAGGTGAGTTAGGTAACAGTTAGGTAACAGGTGAGTTAGGTAACAGGTAAGTTAGGTAACAATTAGGTAACAGGTGAGTTAGGTAACAGGTAAGTTAGGTAACAGTTAGGTAACAGGTGGGTTAGGTAACAGTTAGGTAACAGGTGAGTTAGGTAACAGTTAGGTAACAGTTGAGTTAGGTAACAGTTAGGTAACAGGTGAGTTAGGTAACAGGTGAGTTAGGTATCAGGTAAGTTAGGTAACAGTTAGGTAACAGGTGAGTTAGGTAACAGTTAGGTAACAGGTGAGTTAGGTAACAGTTAGGTAACTGGTGAGTTAGGTAATAGTTAGGTAACAGGTAAGTTAGGTAACAGTTAGGTAACAGGTGAGTTAGGTAACAGGTAAGTTAGGTAACAGTTAGGTAACAGGTGAGTTAGGTAACAGTTAGGTAACAGGTGAGTTAGGTAACAGTTAGGTAACAGGTGAGTTAGGTAACAGTTAGGTAACAGTTGAGTTAGGTAACAGTTAGGTAACAGGTGAGTTAGGTAACAGGTGAGTTAGGTAACAGGTAAGTTAGGTAACAGTTAGGTAACAGGTGAGTTAGGTAACAGTTAGGTAACAGGTGAGTTAGGTAACTGATGAGTTAGGTATCAGGTAAGTTAGGTAACAGTTAGGTAACTGGTGAGTTAGGTAATAGTTAGGTAACAGGTGAGTTAGGTAACAGTTAGGTAACAGGTGAGTTAGGTAACAGGTGAGTTAGGTAACAGTTAGGTAACAGGTGAGTTAGGTAACAGGTGAGTTAGGTAACAGTTAGGTAACAGGTGAGTTAGGTATCAGGTAAGTTACGTAACAGTTAGGTAACAGGTTAGTTAGGTAACAGTTAGGTAACAGGTGAATTAGGTAATAGTTAGGTAACAGGTGAGTTAGGTAATAGTTAGGTAACAGCTGAGTTAGGTAACAGTTAGGTAACAGGTGAGTTAGGTAACAGTTAGGTAACAGGTGAGTTAGGTAATAGTTAGTTAACAGGTGAGTTAGGTAATTGTTAGGTAACAGGTGAGTTAGGTAACAGTTAGGTAACAGGTGAGTTAGGTAACAGTTAGGTAACAGGTGAGTTAGGTAACAGGTGAGTTAGGTATCAGGTAAGTTAGGTAATAGTTAGGTAACAGGTGAGTTAGGTAACAGTTAGGTAACAGGTGAGTTAGGTAACAGGTGAGTTAGGTATCAGGTAAGTTACGTAACAGTTAGGTAACAGGTGAGTTAGGTAACAGTTAGGTAACAGGTGAATTAGGTAATAGTTAGGTAACAGGTGAGTTAGGTAATAGTTAGGTAACAGCTGAGTTAGGTAACAGTTAGGTAACAGGTGAGTTAGGTAACAGTTAGGTAACAGGTGAGTTAGGTAATAGTTAGTTAACAGGTGAGTTAGGTAATTGTTAGGTAACAGGTGAGTTAGGTAACAGTTAGGTAACAGGTGAGTTAGGTAACAGGGGGGTTATGGATCAGGTAAGTTAGGTAACAGTTAGGTAACTGGTGAGTTAGGTAATAGTTATGTAACAGGTGAGTTAGGTAACAGTTAGGTAACAGGTGAGTTAGGTAACAGGTAAGTTAGGTAACAATTAGGTAACAGGTGAGTTAGGTAACAGGTAAGTTAGGTAACAGGTAAGTTAGGTAACAGTTAGGTAACAGGTGAGTTAGGTAACAGTTAGGTAACAGGTGAGTTAGGTAACAGTTAGGTAACAGGTGAGTTAGGTAACAGGTGAGTTAGGTATCAGGTAAGTTAGGTAACAGTTAGGTAACAGGTGAGTTAGGTAACAGTTAGGTAACAGGTGAGTTAGGTAACAGGTGAGTTAGGTATCAGGTAAGTTAGGTAACAGTTAGGTAACTGGTGAGTTAGGTAATAGTTAGGTAACAGGTGAGTTAGGTAACAGTTAGGTAACAGGTGAGTTAGGTAACAGGTAAGTTAGGTAACAGTTAGGTAACAGGTGAGTTAGGTAACAGGTAAGTTAGGTAACAGTTAGGTAACAGGTGAGTTAGGTAACAGTTAGGTAACAGGTGAGTTAGGTAACAGTTAGGTAACAGGTGAGTTAGGTAACAGTTAGGTAACAGGTGAGTTAGGTAACAGGTAAGTTAGGTAACAGTTAGGTAACAGGTGAGTTAGGTAACAGTTAGGTAACAGGTGAGTTAGGTAACAGTTAGGTAACAAGTGAGTTAGGTAACAGTTAGGTAACAGGTGAGTTAGGTATCAGGTAACAGTTGGGTAGCACCGTTACCAGATCTCACAACGCCTGCAGAAGGGTCTGTCTCTGTGACAGCAGTTCTGGTATTTGACTTCAGACTTTACATAAATATATTCATCATGGGACTGCAACAAACAAACCACTCGTTCATTCAAATCAATTTACAGTAGGCCTGTAAATCCTGTACTCTCAATTGCAATCAGTTGAATTGAATTGCATTCCTATGGACTGAGTTGTGTTGTTCTGTTGTAGACTGGTGTGTGTTATCTGTTTGTCTGTAGATTAAGCTGAGTTGTATTGTTCTGTTTGTAGACTGGTGTGTGTTATCTGTTTGTCTGTAGATTGAGCTGAGTTGTTCTGTTTGTAGACTGGTGTGTGTTATCTGTTTGTCTGTAGATTAAGCTGAGTTGTTCTGTTTGTAGACTGGTGTGTGTTATCTGTTTGTCTGTAGATTAAGCTGAGTTGTTCTGTTTGTAGACTGGTGTGTGTTATCTGTTTGTCTGTAGATTAAGCTGAGTTGTTCTGTTTGTAGACTGGTGTGTGTTATCTGTTTGTCTGTAGATTAAGCTGAGTTGTTCTGTTTGTAGACTGGTGTGTGTTATCTGTTTGTCTGTAGATTAAGCTGAGTTGTTCTGTTTGTAGACTGGTGTGTGTTATCTGTTTGTCTGTAGATTAAGCTGAGTTGTTCTGTTTGTAGACTGTTAATTGCTTTGGATAAGAGGGTCTGCTAAATGACCAAAATGTAAAAATGTGAAATGGTGTGCTGTGTGAATTGTAAAGTGTATTGTGTTGTCTGTAGACCTGCATGAAGCACAGAAGACTGTGGATGTTCCTCTGCCTCCTCTTCCTCATCCTGCTGGTGATTGGAGTCTCCTTCGCTGTGTGTTTAGGTACAGCGTTTCTGTTTCCACTTCTATTGTAATGCTCTGCTGTCCTTACCATAGTTCATCCGTCTCTTTACCACAATACGATGGAATAGAGTAAGCAGAATGGAATAGAGCGGAATAGAGCAGAGCGGAATAGAGCAGAGCGGAATAGAGCAGAGCGGAATAGAGCAGAGCGGAATAGAGCAGAGTGGAATAGAATAGGATAGACAAAAATAGAATAGGAGAGAATAAAATAGATTAGATCACAGTATGGAAATGTGCTTTAGACTTGCTTCATATATAATGCATGTGACTAAAAATAACATTAGAGTTGTAGATCATGTGTTATCTGTCTAATTCTGACACTGTCTGGCTCTCCTTTTCTCTGGTTGAACAGTGATCCATGACACTGTCTGTCTCTCCTCTCAGGTGAACAGTGATCCATGACACTGTCTGTCTCTCCTCTCAGGTGAACAGTGATCCATGACACTGTCTGTCTCTCCTCTCAGGTGAACAGTGATCCATGACACTGTCTCTCTCTCCTCTCAGGTGAACAGTGATCCATGACACTGTCTCTCTCTCCTCTCAGGTGAACAGTGATCCATGACACTGTCTGTCTCTCCTCTCAGGTGAACAGTGATCCATGACACTGTCTGTCTCTCCTCTGTTGAACAGTGATCCATGACACTGTCTGTCTCTACTCTCAGGTGAACAGTGATCCATGACACTGTCTGTCTCTCCTCTCAGGTGAACAGTGATCCATGACACTGTCTGTCTCTCCTCTCAGGTGAACAGTGATCCATGACACTGTCTCTCTCTCCTCTCAGGTGAACAGTGATCCATGACACTGTCTGTCTCTCCTCTCAGGTGAACAGTGATCCATGACACTGTCTCTCTCTCCTCTCAGGTGAACAGTGATCCATGACACTGTCTGTCTCTCCTCTCAGGTGAACAGTGATCCATGACACTGTCTGTCTCTCCTCTCAGGTGAACAGTGATCCATGACACTGTCTGTCTCTCCTCTCAGGTGAACAGTGATCCATGACACTGTCTGTCTCTCCTTCTCTCTGGTTGAACAGGGATCCATGATGACGTAGATGAGAAGTACGATCCAGCCTTGTTTAAGCTGCCGAGATATTTCAACGGAAGCTTCAGACTGACCAATCAGATATTCATACCAGAGCTGCTGTCCCCAGCGTCCAATCAGAGTAAGACCCTGTCCAGCCAACTAAAGAAGAAGGTACCTCGCATTTATGTAAAAAATCTGACTGTAAATCTTTTCATGACCTTCAACTCAACAGGAAATGCATTTTTGAAGAATGCTTTAGTTTAATAACAAGTGAGCTACTACAACATATAATCTGGTTGTGAATTCTATGGAAGAGTATTAGGGCCAAGTGAAGAGAGAGAAGAAAAAAACCTGACGTGTGTTGGTACTTGGATTTATTTTTAAAGTCACGGTTATAGCCTATTTCAACATATCTCTCCCTGGCTCCCTGTTGCTGTGTCGCGCTACCTTTGAAATTCCCGAGTTAGAATGACCTGGTGAATCTATACTTTAGAATTGGCTTTAGTAACAAGGAAATCCTTTCTCTCTTAGTGCATGATAACCATATAAACTATAGGTAGGCCTAGTAGGACCTGAAAGAGGTTGTGCAACAGATTATTTTCAGAATGAGGAACCACA
The DNA here is from genome assembly GCA_030435695.1 of Brachymystax lenok tsinlingensis. Taxonomy (NCBI): domain Eukaryota; kingdom Metazoa; phylum Chordata; class Actinopteri; order Salmoniformes; family Salmonidae; genus Brachymystax; species Brachymystax lenok. Next base: position 46,107,774 of record CM059794.1, on the reverse strand, counting down.
CAGGCTCGGATGAGGTATTTCATCCAAGTCTGTGTGGTTACGTACGTAGGTAGAGACAGAAGGGGTTGTGTGTGTATCAGTGGCGGTTGGTGCCATTTAAGACGAGGGAAGATGATTATTTCTATTACAGGAAGACTGTCATTCATATTCCATTCACCCAGTTCAATGTAACAGCGATAGGTTTAGGCTACTACATGATACTAGAATGTTTCCCCTCTACCCATCATGAGGTTGATACAGCCTAGCCTATGAAGGAAAGTTTTAAAGCCCAGTGGTTAGAGCGTTGGACTAGTAACCGAAAGGTTGCTGGATCGAATCCCCGAGTTGACGAGGTAAAAATCCTGTCATTCTGCCCCCTGAGCAAGGCAGTTAATCCACTGTTTCCCGGGCGCCGAAGACGTGGATGTCGATTAAGGCAGCCCACCGACACCTCTCTGATTCAGAGGGGTTGGGTTAAATGCGGAAGACACATTTCGGTTGAATACATTCAACTAGGTATCTCCGTTTTAGAATAGTTTTTTTTTCAATAGAATCGTCTCCATCACCCCATGATCAAATGCAAACACAGTTGACTTTCATAGCAGCCACATACAAACAGCTCGTTGTATATATAATTCCTTCTCGCATCTATCTACTTCGCTCACTTTTTTCCTTCACTTGTGGACTTCAGTGCACAACCCGTTCTAAGCCAAAACCTTCATATCATAACCGCTAACCGCTACACACAGCCTGCATTGTTGTCACTTCATGGTCAACATAGCTACTAGAACTAACGGGTTTAATCCCACTACAATCGTGCAGTACAGTGTACAGTCAGCAGCAAGCAGTTAAGCACTTACACCGGCGGTTCCCGCTGGCAACAAATGTATAGTGCTCCCGAGTGGTGCAGCGGTCTAAGGCACTGCATCTCCGTGCTAGAGGCGTCACTACAGACCCTGGTTCGATTCCGGGCTGTATCACAACCGGCCGTGATTGGGAGTCCCGTAAGGCGGCGCACAATTGGCTCAGCGTCGTCCGGGTTAGGGATTTAGACCGTCATTGTAAAAAAGAATTTGTTCTTAACTGACTTGCCTAGTTAAATAAAGGTTAAATAAAACCAGGAGTGCCAGACATTGACTTGGAAGAGTTCCAGTGTTGGATAGCCATAGCCAGCCAGCTAACATAGCATACCTCGCTGTCTCTGTTTGAGACGATTGTTTGAGTAGGCTAAACTAGCTAGCTACATTTGATGCTAACTAAGTAAGTGAAAAAAAAGTACTACGAAATATAGCTCTCTCTCTCTCTTGTTTCTCCTTAATTTTGTAAGAAATTAATTTGTTCAAAACTGTTGTCTGTCTCTCTCTTTGAGTCAGCTACTCACCACATTTTATGTACTGCAGTGCTAGCTAGCTGTAGCTTAGTCTTTCAGTACTAGATTCATTCTCTGATCCTTTGATTGGCTGGACAACAGGTCAGTTCATGCTGCAAGAGCCCTGATAGGTTGGAGGATGTCCTCCGGAAGTCATAATAATTACTGTGTAAGTCTATGGAAGGGGGTGAGAACCATGAGCCTCCTAGGTTTTGTATTGAAGTCAATGTACCCAGAGGAGGATGGAAGCTAGCTGTCCTCCGGCTTCACCATGGTGCTACCCTACAGAATGCTGTTGAGGCTACTGAAGACCTTCTTTGTGTTTTAATTAATTATTTGGTGACGTGAAGATATTTAGTATAGTTTTATCTAAAAAGGAGAACTTTTTAAATGTTTCACAATTTAAAAGAGATATATTTGTCACTGAGTAGCATGGTCCTCCCCTTCCTCCTCTGAGGAGCCTCCACTGTTGTGTCGGGGGTCTAATAACGTTCAAACTGGCGTCACACATGGAGTTTGGAGTTAGCACGTATAGCACTTTAGCATGTAGCGCGCACCGATTGGTGTCACCGCGTTAGTCAGTATGTGTTACACCTGTACTGGTTGTCATCTCGTTAGCTGGGTGTCTTTTAGGTCCCAGTTGTTGCCTGTCAACTTTCACTGGAAACCCCCCATGAGAGTCTTTCAGAACCCCTCCTAAATCGTTTTTTGTTGTTGTCACTAACTCTTTTTTTAGTTCCCCCTTCAGTTTGAGCGACATTATTTGGTGGGGAACACAAACACACACACACACACGGTATCCCCAAAGCGATATCATTGCATTCTAACGACCATGGTGTGTAGTCAAACTGCGAAGAGACATGGAGTTCTGTGCATCAGTCCCCTGTCACGGTGCCTTTCGAATTCACCACAATGTTACCCTCAATCCCCTGCGTATGTCAACACCGAGAGAGCGAAACAGCTAGGCCAGCAGCCTATATGTCGAAACCAAAGGTTAACTTACAAATGTGTGCGTAATGGCATGGTGTTTTATGTACACTACCGGTCCAAAGTTTTAGAACACATCTCATTAAAGGGTTTTTCTATTTTCGACATTGTATGATAATATTGAAGACATCAAAACTATGAAATAACACATATGGAATCATGTTGTAACCAAAAAAGTGTTAAACAAATCTAAATATATTTGAGATTCTTCAAATAGCCACCCTTTGCCTTGATGACAGCTTTGCACACGTCTATGCTTGTGAAAGTAGGTCACGGATGAGAGAGAGAGAGAGAGAGAGAGACATAGACGGGGGAGAGAGAGAGACGGGGGAGACTTATTGTCTTGTGAATGTAGGTCACGGATTGAGGGGAGAGAGAGAGAGGAGGGAGAGAGAGAGAGAGAGAGAGAGAGAGAGAGAGGGGAGAAAGAGAGGGAACGAGAGAGAGAGAGAACGAGAGAGAGAGAATTAGAGAGAGAACAAGAGCATTAACGAGAGAGAACTAGAGAGAGAGAGAACTAGAGAGAGAGATCATCATTTATCTAATATTCTTATATTTAGATTTACTGATTATTTTAAGAATCCATCCATGAATATATTCAAACAGATTTGCTGGTTTGGAAATGCAGGAGTGGTCCTTGAGTTGCCGCTCCTCCCACTGCACAGGTGTAAAACTCCCAGATTCATTCCTCCGGCAGCAGTTGGACTATAATTGTGACCGATACGGTCTTATGTAGCAACATTTGAAATAGTTATTTTTAATAAAATAATAAAAGTAGAGATTCTGAGCTAGAACATGGTATATTTAAGTGATAATGCCCAAAAAGCTAATAGATGGACACAACCCAGTCGTTCAGTCTTTTTTTGTTCTGTATCTATGGACCCAGTCGTTCAGTCTTTTTGTTCTCTATCTATGGACCCAGTCGTTCAGTCTTTTTGTTCTGTATCTATGGACCCAGTCGTTCAGTCTTTTTTTGTTCTGTATCTATGGACCCAGTCGTTCAGTCTTTTTGTTCTGTATCTATGGACCCAGTCGTTCAGTCTTTTTGTTCTGTATCTATGGACCCAGTCGTTCAGTCTTTTTGTTCTGTATCTATGGACCCAGTCGTTCAGTCTTTTTGTTCTGTATCTATGGACCCAGTCGTTCGTTCTAAATGTTCCATTGCCCTACTGGCTGGCAGTGTTCTTATCCCTTGCTTGCTAGCTAGCCAACTACGGCTAATTTACAGTCACGTCAAAAAGTGCAGCCAGAATAACAACAAAGTAGTAGCATTTGTTGAAGATTTTTTCTAGTGATATTTATTTGGATACATCCACTTCAAACTGAAGCTGGAAAGACTATTGCGCCTTCTTCACCACACTGTCTGTGTGGGTGGACCATTTCAGTTTGTCCGTGATGTGTACGCTAAGGAACTTAAAACTTTCCACCTTCTCCACTGCTGTCCCCTCGATGTGGATAGGGGGGTGCTCCCTCTCCTGTTTCCTGAAGTCCACGATCATCTCCTTTGAGTGAGAGGTTATTTTCCTGACACCACACTCCAAGTGCCCTCACCTCCTACCTATAAGACTGTCTCATCATTGTTGGTAATCAAGCCTACTACTGTAGTGTCGTCTGCAAACTTGATGATTGAGTTGGAGGCGTGCTTGGCTACGCAGTCATGGGTAAACAGGGAGTACAGGAGGGGGCTGAGCACGTACCCTTGTGGGGCCCCAGTGTTGAGGATCAGCAGAGTGGAGATGTTGTTTCCTACCTTCACCACCTGGGGGCGGTTCGTCAGGAAGTCCAGGACCCAGTTGCACAGGGCTGGGTCGAGACCTAGGGTCTCGAGCTTAATGATGAGTTTGGAGGGTACTATGGTTAAATGCTGAGCTGTAGTCGATGAACAGCATTCTTACATAGCTATTCCTCTTGTCCAGATGGGATTCCTCTTGTCCAGATGGGATAGGGCAGTGTGCAGTGTGATGGCGATAGCATCGTCTGTGGACCTATTGGGGCGGTAAACAAATTGGAGTGGGTCTAGGGTGACAGGTAAGGTGGAGGTGATATGATCCTTGACTAGTCTCTCAAAGCACTTCATGATGACGGAAGTGAGTGCTACGGGGCGATAGTCATTTAGTTCAGTTACCTTTGCTTTCTTGGGTACAGGAACAATGGTGGCAATCTTGAAGCATGTGGGGACAGCAGACTGGGATAGGGACTGATTGAATATGTCCGTTAACACTCCAGCCAGCTGGTCGGCTCATGCTCTGAGGACGCAGCTAGGGATGCCGTCTGGGCCGGCAGCCTTGCGAGGGTTCACACGTTTAAATGTCTTACTCACGTCGGCAACGAAGAAGGAGAGCCCACAGTCCTTGGTAGCGGGCCGCGTCAGTGGCACTGTATTATCTTCAAAGTGGGCAAAGAAGGTGTTTAATTTGTCTGGATGCAAGACGTTTTTGTAGTCCGTGATTGTCTGTAGACACCTGCCACATACGTCTCGTGTCTGAGCCGTTGAATTGCGACTCCCCTTTGTCTCTATACTGACATTTCGCTTGTTTCACGTAGTCTACTAGCCTATAGCCGTTAGAAGGATAGTTGCCAATAGGGTGAAATACTGCTGTTAGTAAAGCACCATGGATAAGGTCGTTAAGAGCTGCCATTATGCACCTATTTTTTGCAAAGTGTTCGCCTAGGCTATGCAGCAGAACGTTGTAGCCAATTCGGATGTCAGACAGACAAGGACTCACCCCCAGTTCTCATCAGTCATTGACAGACAAGGACTCACCCCCAGTTCTCATCAGTCATTGACAGACAAGGAAAGTATTTTTGTTTGTGCTCATAATGCACCATGGCCCGGTTGGAAGAGTTCATGCCTATAGTTGGAAATTGCCTTGGGGAAATGTGTGCGTGTGGGTTATTAGATTTGGGGCAGCAGGTAGCCTAGCCTAGTGGTTAGAGTGTAGGGACGGCAGGTAGCCTAGCCTAGTGGTTAGAGCTTTGGGCCAGTAACCAAAAGGTCGGTGGATCAAATCCCCGAGATGACAAGGTAAAAATCGGTCGTTCTGCCCCCTGAACAAGGCAGTTAACCCACTGTTCCCCAGTAGGCTGTCATTGTAAATAAGAATTTGTTCTTAACTGACTTGCCTAGTAAATAAAGGTAAAATAATGTATAAATAAATCTCTAGATTGATAAGCGAGAGTGAACAAGGTTATTAGATTACTAGATTGACGGCCATTTGTTTTTGCCCCTATCTTTTACCGCCCACACACACACACACACACACCTGCATAAACAAACACACCACCCATCTCTACCTATGTATGTAACCGCGGTTCCTCCTTCTGAAAATAATCCATGGCACAATCTTATCCGGGTCCTAATACTTATAATAATATAGTTCTTGTTTTATAAAAGAGCAAGGATGTATAGTTTCAACAGGTGATTTAACTCAGGCATTTCAACGGTGTTGAAATCTCCTGCATTAACATCTTGAAGTATAACTGTGACTTTATTCTCAAAATGTAATTTAGACTTTATTCTCAAAATATTGCCACTTTATTTTCTAAATATTGCCACTTTATTTTCTAAATATTGCCACTTTATTTTCTAAATATTGCCACTTTATTTTCTAAATATTGCCACTATATTTTCTAAATATTGCCACTTTATTTTCTAAATATTGCCACTATATTTTCTAAATATTGCCACTTTATTTTCTAAATATTGCCACTTTATTTTCTAAATATTGCAACTATATTTTCTAAATATTGCCACTTTATTTTCTAAATATTGCCACTATATTTTCTAAATATTGCCACTTTATTTTCTAAATATTGCCACTTTATTTTCTAAATATTGCCACTTTATTTTCTAAATATTGCCACTTTATTTAAATGTACTATCATGCAAAACATAATAACAATCCAAGTACCACCACCTCTTGCTGTTTATTTATTTTTCTGTCAACTTGTCCCTGGAAGGGAGCCTAGCGGATTCTGGTGTTGTCACTTTAAGTTAGAAAGTGGAAGGAATCTGAAAGAGTACTTAACTGGAACAAGGGAATTTCCATGGTAGTGAGAGGTAGTTGAGTTCCAAGGAAAGACATTCACACTCTCATTCTCTCTCTCTCTCTCTCTCTCTCTCTCTCTCTCTCTCTCTCTCTCTCTCTCTCTCTCTGTCTCTGTCTCTCTCTCTCTCTCTCTCTCTCTCTCTCTCTCTCCCTCCTCTCTCTGTCTCTCTCTCTCTCTCTCTCTCTCTCTCTCTCTCTCTCTCTCTCTCTCTCTCTCTCTCTCTCTCTCTCCCCTCTCTCTCCCTCCCTCCCCCCTCTCTCTCTCGCTCTCTCTCTTTCTCTTCTCTCCCTCTCTCTGTCTCTCTCGCCCCCTCTCTCTCTCTATCTCTCTCTCTCTCTCTCTCTTTCTCTCCCTCCCCCCTCTCTCTCACCCCTCCACCTCTATCTTTCTCCCCTTCCGCTCAGTTGTCTGAACTCTACAGTTCATCTCCAGCCCTGGGTCGCTACTTCTCCAGTGCTGGAATCTCTGACTTCAGGTAACACATAATAAAACAAAGTAACACATTTTACTGTCTTCATTGAAAGGCTGTCTATTTCCAGTACGTTCCAGTACTTTCCAATATACTCTGCATTTAATGAGAGCCAGATGCTTCGTTGCAATCATATATAATTACAGTAAAGCCCGTTTTTTTCTTGGTCAAGTCTTATGGTCAGGAAACACTCTTGGTCCTAGCAATGACACGATGATTGACTGTCTGGTCTGATTTCCCGCTCAGAAACAGCTCTGTGGTAGCTGACTACTGGCTGAGGTTCCTGATGCCCCTGAACGATGCTGAGTTGGAGCATTTCACTCTGAGTAGAGAGATGGTGTATAATGTCTTCAGACAGTCTCTCTATGACCAAGACCCTGAGCTCAACCACCCACTGTATATACACCCGGCTTCACTGGACATGCAGGGTGAGACACACACACTGGACATGCAGGGTGAGAGACACACACACTGGACATGCAGGGTGAGACACACACACACTGGACATGCAGGGTGAGACACACACACTGGACATGCAGGGTGAGACACACACACTGGACATGCAGGGTGAGACACACACACACACAATGGACATGCAGGGTGAGACAGACACACACACACACACTGGACATGCAGGGTGAGACACACACACACACACACACTGGACATGCAGGGTGAGACAGACACACTGGACATGCAGGGTGAGACACACACACACTGGACATGCAGGGTGAGACACACACACTGGACATGCAGGGTGAGACACACACACTGGACATGCAGGATGAGACAGACACACTGGACATGCAGGGTGAGACACACACACACTGGACATGCAGGGTGAGACACACACACTGGACATGCAGGGTGAGACACACACACTGGACATGCAGGATGAGACAGACACACTGGACATGCAGGGTGAGACAGACACACTGGACATGCAGGGTGAGACAGACACACTGGGCATGCAGGGTGAGACACACACACACACACACACACACACACACACTGGACATGCAGGGTGAGACAGACACACTGGACATGCAGGGTGAGACACACACACACTGGACATGCAGGGTGAGACACACACACTGGACATGCAGGGTGAGACACACACACTGGACATGCAGGGTGAGACAGACACACTGGACATGCAGGGTGAGACAGACACACTGGACATGCAGGGTGAGACAGACACAATGGACATGCAGGGTGAGACAGACACACTGGACATGCAGGGTGAGACAGACACACTGGACATGCAGGGTGAGACAGACACACTGGACATGCAGGGTGAGACAGACACACTGGACATGCAGGGTGAGACAGACACACTGGACATGCAGGGTGAGACAGACACACTGGACATGCAGGGTGAGACAGACACACTGGACATGCAGGGTGAGACAGACACACTGGACATGCAGGGTGAGACAGACACACTGGACATGCAGGGTGAGACAGACTCACTGGACATGCAGGGTGAGACAGACTCACTGGACATGCAGGGTGAGACAGACTCACTGGACATGCAGGGTGAGACAGACTCACTGGACATGCAGGGTGAGACACACTGGACATGCAGGGTGAGACAGACACACTGGACATGCAGGGTGAGACAGACACACTGGACATGCAGGGTGAGACAGACACACTGGACATGCAGGGTGAGACACACTGGACATGCAGGGTGAGACAGACACACTGGACATGCAGGGTGAGACACACTGGACATGCAGGGTGAGACAGACACACTGGACATGCAGGGTGAGACAGACACACTGGACATGCAGGGTGAGAGTGGCACACATGCGAGCACTTACCCTCACAATATAACAATATTAACTGCTGCGGAAATATAAACAAATGAATTTAAATTCTGGAATGTTCCTGTGATGTCATTCTTAACTGCGTCTCTCTATTCTTCGTCCTTTGCAGTTGGCTCAGCAACTGGTGAGAGCAGTAGCGGCGCGCTGTATTGGTGAATATCTCCTGGGGGTATGTCGTTGTCATGACACAGTCTGACTGTCTGTAGTGTTGTGATGCTTTGCTGTCATGATGATGCATCCAGACATATCTCAGAGGAAGTGACACGAGGATGAGGAAGTGGCACGAGGATGAGGAAGTGGCACGAGGATGAGGAAGTGGCACGAGGATGAGGAAGTGGCATGAGGATGAGGAAGTGACACGAGGATGAGGCTACATCCAGAAGGGGGGGAGATATGTTTGCTTTCTAGTGTTTTAATCAAAAAATGTGTTTCTATATTTTAGAGTTTCCCAGCAAGAGGGTGAGCAGATCAAGAGACCCACCTGATTGAGTAGAATATCCGACGGATACACAGATCCCATGGAGCAGCCCAGACAGACACATACCATGGAATCCTGTGAAACTGGATCACTACTGCTGTGTCAGTGGCATGTCCCAACCTGACAAACTGTATGACAAGTAGACATTGACGAGACGTTTCTGCCCGTTCCATCCTCCTTCCATCGATCTCAAGTAGCCAATGAGAATGGAAATGTCTAAGTGTACTTTTGGAATGAGGATAATGGGGTGTTTGGAATTAAGTGTTTATATGCGGTGTTTGACAGGGTATTATTTTTGCATGTTGAGTGTCAAAAGTGGATTAACAATGACTGTGGCCAAGCCAGATGTTTTTTTCCAAGATGTTTTTATCCAAGATGTTTTTATCCAAGATATTTTTATTCAAGATGTTTTTATCCAAGATGTTTTTATCCAAGATGTTTTTATCCAAGATGTTTTTATCCAAGATGTTTTTATCCAAGATATTTTTATCCAAGATGTTTTTATCCAAGATATTTTTATCCAAGATGTTTTTATCCAAGATATTTTTATCCAAGATGTTTTTATCCAAGATAATTTATCCAAGATGTTTTTATCCAAGATAATTTATCCAAGATATTTTTATCCAAGATGTTTTTATCCAAGATATTTTTATCCAAGATGTTTTTATCTGTTGCAATATGTCTTCCTGACACCTACTCTAAAGTGTATATCATGTCTGAGGGGAGAACTATTCCAATTTGAGGCATTGCTTCAATCTCTATATTATTTTACATGAATTGATTGTAAACTGCATTTTGAATCTTGTGAAATAAATGTATATATTGTTTTATTGTACTCTGGGAGGAGTTTGTCCTAATTAGCAAGAAAATCCCTCTGCCTCATACCATTAACCGGGTGCTATGTCACTCACATCCAGTTGCCGTTTATTTCTCAGCTATGCAGAAGCAATGACTGAGTGACCACGCTATTCACCTGCGGAAAGTTGCACTTTAGTGGTTTTCCTGTAAATAAGGTGTTGTTGTTTACAGCTACAGAAGTTGTCCGTGATCCACATGACTGATCACTAGGTGGTGATGATGTGTCTCTGTACCACTACTGTCTCTACTGTCTCCTGATGTTCCATGTGTCTCTACTGTCTCTACTGTCTCCTGATGTTCCATGTGTCACTACTGTCTCTACTGTCTCCTGATGTTCCATGTGTCTCTACTGTCTCCTGATGTTCCATGTGTCACTACTGTCTCTACTGTCTCCTGATGTTCCATGTGTCTCTACTGTCTCTACTGTCTCTACTGTCTCCTGATGTTCCATGTGTCTCTACTGTCTCTACTGTCTCCTGATGTTAATGTGTCTCTACTGTCTCTACTGTCTCCTGATGTTCCATGTGTCTCTGTACCACTACTGTCTAGGGTGTACTGTAATTTCAGACGCAGTACTGAAACATAACTGCACTTTTTCTCAAAAGTACTGCACTACTTAACTCCAGTATAACTGTGTTTTTTGGGGGGGATATAGTACTTGCAATATCAATGATGTCATCAGTGTGCTTGTATATGCCCTGAAGAGGCTAATGGTTAATTTCCTCCCCCTCGTCCTCCTCCTCCTCCTCCTCTTCCTCCTCCTCCTCCTCCTGGTCTTTAAGCAGCTGTGTGTTCGTAGCTCTAGGAATCCAGGAAACGTCCAGATCCTCTTTTTAAAGCCTGAGCCAGCTGACATCTGACTTAGTAATTGATTGACATTTGTTGGCACAGTTACTGGCCAATTACATGTCACCAGAGGTTAAAGGTTAATGTGGATCCAACAACAAGTGTTCAAGACAGTTAAGGATGGAAAAGGAATTCATTTCTTGGTAAATACTTTTTTTTTTTTTTACAGTTGCAGAAATTGTCTAGTAAAATCTGAGTTTGCAAGCAAAAGAGTTGGGAAAAGTGTTGACTAATGGAATAGTAATCTTGTGAAAAAATGAATATAGTCGCATGTTCTTTATCTGTAATAGGTATTAAACACCGGGTTCAGAAATAATCAGGTATCTCCTTAGAAAGGTCAAATGGTTATTACACAATAGTAACGTGTGTATTGCTTGTTCAATTGTGTTAAACTATTTTAAGTAGCCTAAGTACCAGAAAGTACCCAATTTTTACTACAATTTATAAATACCAGGTAAATACTGGAAACAGTACCTTAAAATAAAGTGCTATTTGGAGCTCGCCTGGCTGTGTTCCCACAGGCTAAGTCTGCCACCAGAGGACTGGATCCTGGGATGAGATGACTATAAAAAGTTTCTATGTCTCAGCAGACTATAAATGGATGATGATTCTTCTAGAAGACTTTATTAAAGGTCCAATGCATTTTTTCATATTTAAAAAAAAAAAAATGTCAATATCAAATCATTTGTAGTTAACAAGTACCTACCGTGATTTCTTTCAATTAAAATGGTCGACAAAAAAAATTAATGAAATAGCTTCCTTAGCAAAGACTGTCTGGGAGCGGTCTGAGAGGGGCGGGGAAAACTGGAAACTGGCTGTTATTGGCTGAGAGGTTTAGAACTCTCTTTCTTATCGGTCTACTAACTAATTTACCGCCCGGTGATGTCACTAGGCAGGCCAAAACTCCATCCCTACCGAAACAGGCTGAAATTTCTGGCTGCGTTTTTTTCAAACAGCTCTTACACTAAATGGGTATTATCATCATTTTCACAATTTCACAGTATTATTCCAACCTCATAGTGTGGAAATATCTATATTAAACACAGGACAATCACCGTTTCTGATCCCCTGGTCCTTTACATTAACTTTGAGCCTACATCCGGATGTTTCCAGATAAAGCTGATGCTGAATGCTCCGGCTGCATTGGAGGAAATTGATTATACTGACCATGCAGATGGAATACTGTAGAAACTGGTTGCAGGTCAAAGAGGAATAAAGACCAAGATATTATAGAATTAACTGTTAATTCATAGGCAGGTAGCCTAGTGGTTAGAGCGTTGGACCAGTAACCGAAAGGTTGCTGGATCGAATCCCCCAGAGCTGACAAGGTAAAAATGTGTCGTTCTGCCCCTGAACAAATCAAATCAAATTTTATTTGTCACATACACATGGTTAGCAGAGGTTAATGCGAGTGTAGCGAAATGCTTGTGCTTCTAGTTCCGACCATGCAGTAGTATCTAACAAGTAATCTAACAAATTCACAACAACTACCTTATACACACAAGAGTAAAGGAATGAATACGAGTATGTACATATAAATATATGGATGAGCGATGGCTGACCGGCATAGGCAAGATGCAGTAGATGGTATGGAGTACAGTATATACACATATATATATATGAGATGAGTAATGTAGGATATGTAAACATTATATAAATGGCATTGTTTAAAGTGGCTAGTGATACATTATTTCATCCAGTTATAATTATTAAAGTGGCTAGAGATTTGGGTCGATGGCGAGCGGCATAGGCAAGATACAGTAGATGGTTTAGAGTACAGTGTATACATTTGATATGAGTAATGTCGGATACGTAAACATTATATACAAAATTGTTTAAAGTGGCTAGTGATACATTTGTTACATCCAATTCCTATGTTTAAAGTGGCTAGAGATTTAAGTCAGTATGTTGGCAGCAGCCACTCAATGTTAGTGATGGCTGTTTAACAGTCTGATGGCCTTGAGATAGAAGCTGTTTTTCAGTCTCTCCGTCCCAGCTTTGATGCACCTGTACTGACCTCGCCTTCTGGATGATAGCGGGGTGAACAGGCAGTGGGCACTGTTCCCCGGGCGCCGTGGATGTCGATTAAGGCAGCCCCCCGCACCTCTCTGATTCAGAGGGGTTGGGTTAAATGCGGAAGACACATTTCAGTTGAAGGCATTTGGTTGTACAACTGACTAATAATGGTGACTTTGACAAGTAAGTAATCTACTAGTATTACACTCTTGAAACATTTGAGACTCCTTGATGTTGCCAGTGAACTTTACAATACAGCAATTACAATATTTACTGTCAGAGAATCATGGAGTTGGATGCAAGTCCCATCTCCCAGGAACTCCTATTCATAGATGATGCTGGATTCAATTTAGCGAAGACGAGGAGGAGAGGAAGGAACATCATTGGTCAAAGCGCCATCATTGAGGTTACCTGGTCAGCGCGGGGGAAATGCCACCATATGCACAGCTATGAGCCACAATGGGGTCCTCCACCTCCATGCCACCCTTGGACCATACAACACCCTCCCCATCTCCTTAATTACCTGAACACCTGACATGACAATCGTTTTCAGCCAGAGCCGAGCAGAGTGATCCCGTGCAGCAAATGTATGTTTACATCAGGCTGCTCAGGTCCGCATCTGGTATCCATGACCATCCCAGGTTTTACAATTCTCTATCTCCCACCACATTCCCCATTTCTCAACCCCACTGAGGAGTTGTTTCCAGCATGGCGGCGGACGGTGTTTGATCGCAAACCCCATGAACCTATGGCCCTTCTCCATGTGGAGGAGGACTGTGGTGCCATTCCAGCAGAGTCCTGTCAGGGGTGGATGCGTCATGACTGTTCGATATCCCCGTCTGGTCAAGGAGAATAATCGCCTGTGATGTTGATTTAAAATCTGTGGCGGACCAAAACAAACAGATATGACTGATTTGACTGTATTTTTACTGTTTCTTTATAATAGGACTATTTTTCATCCTTTGCATATGCAAAATATATTTACTGTATGTTTGCGTACAGTATGCTGGTTGACGTGTATTGACTCATGTTAAAATACAAAACTAAATTTTTTTTTTTGCATTTGTGTTCCTTTCTTGTTTGAGTACACACAAACAATATACAGTATAACAACAACATCTAAGTCTTTACGCTGTAGTAGGTTTTGACAGTACTGTTTTTTTGAATATGTCACGTTAGTGTGATCTCGGGTTTGTCACTAAGTTAGATTCATTTGACGCGTGTCTCATTTGTATGCAGAGTTTCATTTTGAACAGGGAGTACATGATTCTGATTGCCGTGTCGCATTTTTTTTTTTTGTTGCAAGATGTCTGTGGGATTTGGGGAAATCGGCTGTTTTGGTGGTTTTTTTTTGAATAACTGAGATGTGGTTTCAGCAAATGTGTTTTAACAATTGAGGGGAGAAATAAAAAAAAAGTGTAAAATATGTGGAAACAAAGTTGATCCAACTAGCGCGTGCCCCAGTGGGATGTAATCCGTTACTCCACAACCAAGGTGTGTGGGGAGGGTTCTCGTGTCCGGCAGCAGCTAAATTAGGTCTGGCCACAGTGACTTGGGCACCATGACTAAATTTGACCTTGCCGGCTCAGACATTCCTTTGAAATGTTAATCGCAGCAACCCAGAACTATAGTGTCCAGGGAATTCAGCCTATACCTGCATCTCGCTGGCCATGGATCTGGCATGTTCTTCCCCCCTCACTGTTCTCTGGGGTGGGACGTCTCTGTCCAACGAGCCAATCATGGGCCCCTCACTTTACGCCGGCGAAGCCTAGATGTCCCCATGTTCTTGGAACAGTTATCCCATTATAGGGTTATCTCTTTTTTTAGTCGCCGGGGAGGGTGGGGCTTTACTCAAGCAGATTAAGACAGAGTCAATGCAGCAAGAGTCAGTCAGTTGCATCGTTGTTCTCCACTACGCCTCACCTCCCTCCGGTTCCCTCCACCAAACCTTTCTAGCTAGCTCTCTGCAGGCAGGCCCCAGGCCCCAGGCCCCAGGCCCCAGGCCCACACCACACCTCTCTCCTAGGCAGAAGCAAGACGTGTCTGTCTGTAGGAACAAGGAAGTATGGGCGCCTACGAGTCTAACCTGGACGATATCCTGGCAGAGGACATGCACCACTGGTACAACAAGTTCATGAAAGAGTCTCCTTCAGGACTCATCACGTTGTTTGAGCTGAAGACTATGCTGGAGATGCAGGGGATGTCAGAAGAAGCTAGCAGCTACGTGGACCAGGTCTTCTTTACTTTCGACATGGACGGGGTAAGAAGACCCTCATTCTCTCTCTCTCTCTCTCTCTCTCTCTCTCTCTCTCTCTCTCTCTCTCTCTCTCTCTCTCTCTCTCTCTCTCTCTCTCTCTCTCTCTCTCCCTCCTGTCTGTCGCAGACATGGTTCCACCAGGAATAGAAAGATGACTGATGAGCTGGTTGGATGGATGATTCATTAATTAAGTATGAATTGATTTGATTCATATATTATTATAAACTGGGTAGGGTCGAGCCCTGAATGCTGATTGGCTGACAGCCGTGGTATATCAGACCGTAACCACACATCAGCTCACCATCATTTCTTATTGTTGACATAGACCATTCTGTCTTATTGTTGACATAGACCATCCTGTCTTATTGTTGACATAGACCATCCTGTCTTATTGTTGACATAGACCATCCTGTCTTATTGTTGACATAGACCATCCTGTCTTATTGTTGACATAGACCATCCTGTCTTATTGTTGACATAGACCATCCTGTCTTACTGTTGACATAGACCATCCTGTCTTATTGTTGACATAGACCATCCTGTCTTACTGTTGACATAGACCATCCTGTCTTATTGTTGACATAGACCACCCTGTCTTATTATTGACATAGACCATCCTGTCTTATTGTTGACATAGACCATCCTGTCTTACTGTTGACATAGACCATCCTGTCTTATTGTTGACATAGACCATCCTGTCTTATTGTTGACATAGACCATCCTGTCTTATTGTTGACATAGACCATCCTGTCTTACTGTTGACATAGACCATCCTGTCTTATTGTTGACATAGACCATCCTGTCTTACTGTTGACATAGACCATCCTGTCTTATTGTTGACATAGACCATCCTGTCTTATTGTTGACATAGACCATCCTGTCTTATTGTTGACATAGACCATCCTGTCTTATTGTTGACATAGACCATCCTGTCTTATTGTTGACATAGACCATCCTGTCTTACTGTTGACATAGACCATCCTGTCTTACTGTTGACATAGACCATCCTGTCTTATTGTTGACATAGACCATCCTGTCTTATTGTTGACTTAGACCATCCTGTCTTATTGTTGACATAGACCATCCTGTCTTACTGTTGACATAGACCATCCTGTCTTATTGTTGACATAGACCATCCTGTCTTACTGTTGACATAGACCATCCTGTCTTATTGTTGACATAGACCATCCTGTCTTATTGTTGACATAGACCATCCTGTCTTACTGTTGACATAGACCATCCTGTCTTATTGTTGACATAGACCATCCTGTCTATGGTTTGCAACTGCACATGGGGACAAAGATTGTACTTTTTGTAGAAATGTGTTTGGAGGAAAAAGGGGGAGGCTTGCAAGCCGAAGAACACCATCCCAACCGTGAAGCACGGGGGTGGCAGCATCATGTTGTGGGGGTGCTTTGCTGCAGGAGGGACTGGTGCACTTCACAAAATAGATGGCATCATGAGGAAAGAAAATTCTGTGGATATATTGAAGCAACATCCCAAAACATCAGTCAGGAAGTTAAAGCTTGGTCGCAAACGGGTCTTCCAAATGAACAATGACCCCAAGCATACTTCCAAAGTTGTGTCAAAATGGCTTAAGGACAACAAAGTCAGGGTATTGGAGTGGCCATCACAAAGCCCTGACCTCAATCCTATAGAACATTTGTGGGCAGAACTGAAAAAGCGTGTGCGAGCAAGGAGGCCTACAAATCTGACTCAGTTACATCAGCTCTGTCAGGAGGAATGGGCCAAAATTCACCCAACTTATTGTGGGAAGCTTGTGGAAGGCTACCCGAAACGATTGACCCAAGTTAAACAATTTAAAGGCAATGCTACCAAATACTAATTGAGTGTATATAAACTTCTGACCCACTGGGAATGCGATGAAAGAATAATAGCTGAAATAAATCATTCTCTCTACTATTATTCTGACATTTTAAAATAAAGTGGTGATCCTAACTGACCTAAGACAGTGAATTTATACTAGTATTAAATGTCAGGGATTGTGAAAAACTGAGTTTAAATGTATTTGGCTAAGGTGTATGTAAACTTCCAACTGTAGGTAAGTGGTTGCAAAGGGCATCAGTGTCTTAACAGAGTGATTTTCCAAGGCAGGATACTCTGAGCGCAGCCCAATCCAGAAATCTGGCAGTGGCTTCTGATTAAATTAAATTTTCACAGAACCGCTTGTTGCAATTTCGATGAGGATCTCTTGTTCAGATATCGGTAAGTGGACTGGAGGCAGGGCATGAAAGGGATAACGAATCCAGTTGTTTGTGTCATCCGTTTCGGGAAAGTACCTGCGTAAAGGCGAACCCAGCTCACTCAGGTGCTTCGCTATATCACATTTGACATTGTCCGTAAGTTTGAGTTCATTTGGAGATAAAACATCATACAATGATGGAAAGACCTGTGTGTTGTACTTGTTAATGCAGACATAGAAGAGCTCCAACTTCTTAATCATAGCCTCAATTTTGTCCCGCACATTGAGTATAGTTGCAGAGAGTCCCTGTAATCCTAGATTCAGAAAATCTTGTCTCTTAATTTGTAAAAAAACGTGTCAATACTTTGCCCCTTGATAACCAGCGCACTTCTGTATGTTGTAAAAGCGTTACATGGTCGCTGCCCATATCATTGCATACTGCAGAAAATACACGAGAGTTCAGGGGCCTTGCTTTAACAAAGTTAACCATTTTCACTGTAGTGTCCAAAACGTCTTTCATGCAGGTCAGGCATTCCCTTGGCAGCAAGAGTCTCTCGGTGGATGCTGCCGTGTACTAACATGAGCAGCTACGTTTGGCTACATACGGACCGTTAGTGGAATTCCCGCCAGAGAGTACCGGTTAATGTGATTGGACGTTAGTTATTTGACTAGGCTACCTGTATTTGACATTGTCTTGTTATTTCGCTGAACACCAGATGGTTTAATTTTATTTTTGACAGTGAAACGAGGCTACAAATGTATAGCCCCGTCGGAAAATATAAATGGACTGTTTGAAAATGTGAAGACATTTGGCGGGGGTATGCCATCGGGGGAATACCTGACATAGACCATCCGTGAGAGGTATCTTTACTGGGCTATTATAATTACATTAGGTGTCGGTGTTTTTTGTTGTTGTCTAACAATCATATGTCTCTCTCTCTCTCTCTCTCTCTCTCTCTCTCTCTCTCTCTCTCTCTCTCTCTCTCTCTCTCTCTCTCTCTCTCTCTCTCTCTTTTCCAGGATGGATATATAGACTTTGTAGAGTACATAGCAGCAGTCAGTCTGATGCTGAAAGGAGAAATCAACCAGAAACTCAAGTGGTACTTCAAACTTTTCGATCAGGACGGAAACGGCAAAATCGACCAAGATGAAATGGGGACAATATTCAAGGTGGGCTTCTATATTTATTTATTATTCTGTCATTTAGTTGCTGTGATTTAATGCAGGGATCTTTATCAGGCTCAGAGCCTGAGGAACATTGTAAACTCTCTATATCTCCTCTGAAAATAGACTTCAGTATAGCAGAGAGATTAACTGTGAAGGAAAAGATTTAAATAGCCAACAACTAGACGGTACACATCAACAAAGGGTTGCTAATCTAATCCTAACCTAAATATATCCCTCCCTACTGTGTGTTGTCGATTAATCTGCTGCTTTGCTAGCTAGCTATTATATAGCACAAAAAAATACTGGATTCTGGATTCAGTTTCGTATTTATCCTGTTAGAGATGTCCTATTTACGTCACCACAAAGACACAGTCATAAAAAAAAAATAATCCTATCCTGTCTTATTTCCTACAAGAGTATTTTTTTTAAGGCTAATTGGTTAACTAAGATAGTAGAGTGCTATAAAACCACGTAAACGGTAACTGACTGTTGTATTCTGGGCCTAGAACGCGTTCACATCTCAGAGTCGACCAATCAGACAGAACCATCATTGCTACTGACTACTCGACCTCTTATAGGGCAACGAAGTCCTCAATTATCTGGCTGGCCTGCCACCTAAAGTGTGCACTCGTTCACTTCCTTTCACTGATTTGAAAGGAAATGACTGGTACAAAACCTAATATGGTGGAAAATCCCACTACTTGTGGGAAGAGGATGATAGAATCCCAGAGGATGATAGAACCCCAGAGGATGATAGAGTCCCAGAGGATGACAGAGTCCCAGAGGATGATAGAATCCCAGACGATGATAGAGTCCGAGAGGATGATAGAACCCCAGAGGATGATAGAGTCCCAGACGATGATAGAATCCCAGAGGATGATAGAGTCCCAGACGATGATAGAATCCCAGAGGATGATAGAGTCCCAGACGATGATAGAATCCCAGAGGATGATAGAGTCCCAGACGATGATAGAATCCCAGAGGATGATAGAGTCCCAGACGATGATAGAATCCCAGAGGATGATAGAGTCCCAGACGATGATAGAATCCCAGAGGATGATAGAGTCCCAGACGATGATAGAATCCCAGAGGATGATAGAGTCCCAGACGATGATAGAATCCCAGAGGATGACATGAAAGTGTAAAAACACATATTTCTCACTTATGTTTTTTCTCTGTGACTTCAGCTCTTTGTTCTGTTTTGATTACCTCAGGCTATCCAGGACATCACCAGATGTTATGACCCTCCTACGGAGGAGATTGTGACCCTCATCTATGAGAAGGTTGACATAAATAACGAAGGTAAGAATGATCAACATTTAGAGATGTACATTTATTGAAATGGGTGAACAGATAGGTATTCTAGGGGGCTGGACTTTAAGTTTAACCGCTATCCTCTATAGGAAGCCAGTGTATATCTTGCTCTATATATTTTTTAAATTCTTCACACCTCCAGGTGAGTTGACTCTGGAGGAGTTTATCGAAGGAGCCAGGGACCACCAAGACATCATGGAGATGTTGGGAAAGATGATGGACCTCACCAACGTTCTAGAGATCATTGTCAACGGACAGAAAAAGCAGGTCAAATCACCCGAATGACGATGACGTCACTTCCGGGTTGCACTTCCTGTCTGATGGACTCAGAATTTACAGAATGCAATGCAGAAAAGTTGTTGAGAAAGAATACTATTGTGGGACGGAAAGCAAAATTATAGTGGAATGTTTAATTTATAATATATGGAGGAAATCTATAAAAGAACAAACGACGAACGTGAGCATCTTGATGAGAAGGTGGAAATACATGAACGGGAGGGAGCCGTGTCCCAAATCTCCATCGACCAAGACTGAGTTGATGTAAGGATAATGGAACCATGCCAGGATGCAATGTGACCCGTCTTTCCTACTCTATGTTCTCTATTTCTACATCCTGATTTGTCTTTTCACCCTTTTCCCGAAGTCCCATCATAGATTTAATCACATTGGAAACCCTCTAGGCAATGATTACACCAATCAAATACTTTGAGATCAATGACAGGAAGTGTGAAAGTGCAAGGGTAGGGAATTGGGATGCAGGCTATATGTTCTCTCTGTGTGTATCACTTGAGTGGAGCAGAGGAGAGACCTCTTCCTCCTCCTCCTCCTCTCACAGTCACCACAGCTCTCTCTAGTCCTCCTCCTCTCACAGTCACCACAGCTCTCTCTAGTCCTCCTCCTCCACTCACAGTCACCACAGCTCTCTCTAGTCCTCCTCCTGCTCTCACAGTCAGCACAGCTCTCTCTAGTCCTCCTCCTGCTCTCACAGTCAGCACAGCTCTCTCTAGTCCTCCTCCTCCTCTCACAGTCAGCACAGCTCTCTCTAGTCGTCCTCCTGCTCTCACAGTCAGCACAGCTCTCTCTAGTCCTCCTCCTCTCACAGTCACCACAGCTCTCTCTAGTCCTCCTGCTCTCACAGTCAACACAGCTCTCTCTAGTCGTCGTCCTCCTCTCACAGTCACCACAGCTCTCTCTAGTCGTCCTCCTCCTGCTCTCAGTCACCACAGCTCTCTCTAGTCCTCCTCCTCCTCTCACAGTCACCACAGCTCTCTCTAGTCCTCCTCCTCCTCTCACAGTCAGCACAGCTCTCTCTAGTCGTCCTCCTGCTCTCACAGTCAGCACAGCTCTCTCTAGTCCTCCTCCTCTCACAGTCACCACAGCTCTCTCTAGTCCTCCTGCTCTCACAGTCAACACAGCTCTCTCTAGTCGTCGTCCTCCTCTCACAGTCACCACAACTCTCTCTAGTCGTCCTCCTCCTGCTCTCAGTCACCACAGCTCTCTCTAGTCGTCGTCCTCCTCCTCTCACAGTCACCACAGCTCTCTTTAGTCCTCCTCCTGCTCTCTCAGTCACCACAGCTCTCTCTAGTCCTCCTCCTCTCACAGTCACCACAGCTCTCTCTAGTCCTCCTCCTGCTCTCTCAGTCACCACAGCTCTCTCTAGTCCTCCTCCTGCTCTCTCAGTCACCACAGCTCTCTCTAGTCCTCCTCCTCTCACAGTCAGCACAGCTCTCTCTAGTCGTCGTCCTGGAATGGAATTGTTGTTTTTCAAAACAATTATGGTACGTTATAGATATTTATAGTCATAAGTAAATGTATGAGGAAAAAAATATATTTTCACAAAGTAAAACGTCCAGGTTTCTGAGTCACTGAAGATGTTCCGTAGTTTGTTTTAGACTGGATGTTGAATGTGACCGTACATTCTAAATTCACACGTGTCCCGTGGGTTGGGACTGATCTCAACATTAGACTACTTTTGGGGTTCTGGAAATGTCAGAGAAACGTTTTATTTTTGGAGTGAACTATCACTTTAATAATGTGTCCATAGATCCACTGTACGATCAAACGAAATGATCTGTTTTTGATTGAATGATGATTGCATAACGATTGTCCTACCAACAAATCATGTAGCGGAAATGTTATTTAAAAGGTTGTGTGTGTATTTTGCTTATCCTCAACGTACTCAAATATAACTGCCTGTAGCTCAGGCCCTGAAGCAAGGATATGCATATTCTTGGTACCATTTGAAAGGAAACACTTTGAAGTTTGTGAAAATGTGAGAGGAATGTAGGAGAATATAACACAGTAGATCTGGTTAAAGATGATACAAAAGAAAAAACAAACCGTTATTTTGTATTTCTTTGTACAATCGTCTTTGAAATGCAAGAGAAAGGCCATAATGTATTATTCCAGCCCAGGTGCAATATACATTTTGGCCACTAGATGTACAACGTTTTAGACTGATCCAATGAACCATTGTATTTCTGTTCAAAATCTTGTATCGAAACTGCCCAAATATGCCTAATTTGTTTAGTAATAACTTTTTTTTATGTTCAAAATTGTGCACTCTCCTCAAACAACAGCATGGTGTTATTAGCTACTGTAAATTGGACAGTGCAGTTAGATTAACAAGAACGTAATCTTTCTGCCCATATCAGATATGTCTATGTCCTGGGAAATGTTCTTGTTTACTTACAACCTCATGCTAATCGCATTAGCCTACGTTAGCTCAACCGTCCCGTGGAAGGGACACCGATCCCGAAGATGTTTTAAGACATGTTTTTTTTGGGTTGCCTTAACAATTTAATCAATACAACCATTCTAAATAAACATGCAGATTTCCTGTTGATTAAATAAAGGAAGTGGTTCAAACTGTTGTAACTATTTTCTTTAACATGATACTGCAGGCATCCAAACGTCTAGCCATATAAGGTTTTGTATCCTCCTAAAAACGCCCTGTCTTCAATCATTTCTTTGGCTAACAAACTTCCAGAATCACACATTTGATGTTTGCTTATACTGAAAGATGTCCCCTCCACTTGCTACAATCCTTACCCACTGAGTACTTAGTTGACCTATATTTAACTCTGCAGTAGTTAATTTCTAACTGGCTTAGAGCCTGGTGTTTCATTTAGCAGCACGACCGAAACAAAAAGGCCTCATGGACGACCTACGGAACCATGGTGCCAACTTCCAACAGAAATACCAGTTATTCAACAGTTTTAAATTTGCTTGCCGTGAAATACTTTTGCTTTACAACAAAATGAAACACCACTGTGGTCCTGTTGGATTGTACGTAGGGTGTTGCTTAGGGGTTTGAGCATGGCGGGTTAGAGAAGTAACACTGCAGATGGACACCTAACTGTCGTTCATCTACAGAAAGATATATTTGTCCCAACACTAGGGAAGGGAAGTTTCGTCAGCCGGTGATTGTCAAGGAAATAACTGTCGGCCTCACATTTAGCATCTCCTGGCTTCCTACAAGCCACTGATGCAGACCTGTGGAACATCTACAAGTCTAGTAAATCCATGTAGCATAGCCTTCACAATAAATCCATGTAATATAGCCTACACCTTCACAATAAATCCATGTAATATAGCCTCCACCTTCACAATAAATCCATGTAATATAGCCTACACCTTCACAATAAATCCATGTAATATAGTCTACACCTTCACAATAAATCCATGTAATATAGTCTACACCTTCACAATAAATCCATGTAATATAGTCTACACCTTCACAATAAATCCATGTAGTATAGCCTACACCTTCACAATAAATCCATGTAATATAGCCTACACCTTCACAATAAATCCATGTAATATAGTCTAAACCTTCACAATAAATCCATGTAATATAGTCTACACCTTCACAATAAATCCATGTAATATAGCCTACACCTTCACAATAAATCCATGTAATATAGCCTACACCTTCACAATAAATCAATGTAATATAGTCTACACCTTCACAATAAATCCATGTAATATAGCCTACACCTTCACAATAAATCCATGTAATATAGCCTACACCTTCACAATAAATCCATGTAATATAGCCTACACCTTCACAATAAATCCATGTAATATAGCCTACACCATCACAATAAATCCATGTAATATAGTCTACACCTTCACAATAAATCCATGTAATATAGTCTACACCTTCACAATAAATCCATGTAATATAGCCTACACCTTCACAATAAATCCATGTAATATAGCCTACACCTTCACAATAAATCCATGTAATATAGCCTACACCTTCACAATAAATCCATGTAATATAGTCTACACCTTCACAATAAATCCATGTAATATAGCCTCCACCTCCACAATAAATCCATGTAATATAGCCTACATCTTCACAATAAATCCATGTAATATAGTCTACACCTTCACAATAAATCCATGTAATATAGCCTACACCATCACAATAAATCCATGTAATATAGTCTAGACCTTCACAATAAATCCATGTAATATAGCCTACACCTTCACAATAAATCCATGTAATATAGCCTACACCATCACAATAAATCCATGTAATATAGTCTACACCTTCACAATAAATCCATGTAATATAGTCTACACCTTCACAATAAATCCATGTAATATAGCCTACACCTTCACAATAAATCCATGTAATATAGTCTACACCTTCACAATAAATCCATGTAATATAGCCTACACCTTCACAATAAATCCATGTAATATAGCCTACACCTTCACAATAAATCCATGTAATATAGCCTACACCTTCACAATAAATCCATGTAATATAGTCTACACATTCACAATAAATCCATGTAATATAGCCTACACCTTCACAATAAATCCATGTAATATAGCCTACACCTTCACAATAAATCCATGTAATATAGCCTACACCATCACAATAAATCCATGTAATATAGTCTACACCTTCACAATAAATCCATGTAATATAGTCACCACCTTCACAATACATCCATGTAATATAGTCTACACCTTCACAATAAATCCATGTAATATAGCCTACACCTTCACAATAAATCCATGTAATATAGCCTACACCTTCACAATAAATCCATGTAATATAGCCTACACCTTCACAATAAATCCATGTAATATAGTCTACACCTTCACAATAAATCCATGTAATATAGCCTCCACCTCCACAATAAATCCATGTAATATAGCCTACACCTTCACAATAAATCCATGTAATATAGTCTACACCTTCACAATAAATCCATGTAATATAGCCTACACCATCACAATAAATCCATGTAATATAGTCTACACCTTCACAATAAATCCATGTAATATAGTCTACACCTTCACAATAAATCCATGTAATATAGCCTACACCTTCACAATAAATCCATGTAATATAGCCTACACCTTCACAATAAATCCATGTAATATAGCCTTCACCTTCACAATAAATCCATGTAATATAGCCTACACCTTCACAATAAATCCATGTAATATAGTCTACACCTTCACAATAAATCCATGTAATATAGCCTACACCTTCACAATAAATCAATGTAATATAGTCTACACCTTCACAATAAATCCATGTAATATAGCCTACACCTTCACAATACATCCATGTAATATAGTCTACACCTTCACAATAAATCCATGTAATATAGTCTACACCTTCACAATAAATCCATGTAATATAGCCTTCACCTTCACAATAAATCCATGTAATATAGCCTACACCTTCACAATAAATCCATGTAATATAGTCTAAACCTTCACAATAAATCCATGTAATATAGCCTACACCTTCACAATAAATCAATGTAATATAGTCTACACCTTCACAATAAATCCATGTAATATAGCCTACACCTTCACAATACATCCATGTAATATAGTCTACACCTTCACAATAAATCCATGTAATATAGCCTTCACCTTCACAATAAATCCATGTAATATAGCCTACACCTTCACAATAAATACATTATTTATATTAGACAGGTCTAAAGAAACATGATATGAAGAAAATGTCGTCTATTTCAGAAGAACAGAATAGCATACTTGTTGTCCTTGTGTTAGGCCCTGATCTGGCTATGCCATATGGCTGTGGGCTACACTAGTTCATTTAGCAGGCAAGATTTGCTTAGAATTCCGTGGCATTATTTTATATTATTTTATAGTATGAAGAATACAATTGAACAAAGCTGAATAAAATAGAAAGGATATTTTCTCCAAACGATTTGAGGGTGTGCCGATCAAATCAAATCAAAGTTTATTTGTCACGTGCGCCGAATACAACAGGTGTAGACCTTACAGTGAAATGCTGAATACAACAGGTGTAGACCTTACAGTGAAATGCTGAATACAACAGGTGTAGACCTTACAGTGAAATGCTGAATACAACAGGTGTAGACCTTACAGTGAAATGCTGAATACAACAGGTGTAGACCTTACAGTGAAATGCTGAATACAACAGGTGTAGACCTTACAGTGAAATGCTGAATACAACAGGTGTAGACCTTACAGTGAAATGCTGAATACAACAGGTGTAGACCTTACAGTTAAATGCTGAATACAACAGGTGTAGACCTTACAGTGAAATGCTGAATACAACAGGTGTGGACCTTACAGTGAAATGCTGACTTACAGGCTCTAACCAATAGTGCAAAAAAGGTATTAGGTGAACAATAGGTAAGTCAAGAAATAAAAACAACAGTAAAAAGACAGTAGAGAGGCTATATACAGTAGAGGGGCTATATACAGTAGAGAGGCTATATACAGTAGAGAGGCTATATACAGTAGAGAGGCTATACACAGTAGAGGGGCTATATACAGTAGAGAGGCTATATACAGTAGAGAGGCTATATACAGTAGTGCGGCTATATACAGTAGTGAGGCTATATACAGTAGAGAGGCTATATACAGTAGCGAGGCTATATACAGTAGAGAGGCTATATACAGTAGCGAGGCTATATACAGTAGAGAGGCTATATACAGTAGCGAGGCTATATACAGTAGAGAGGCTATATACAGTAGAGAGGCTATATACAGTAGCGAGGCTATATACAGTAGAGAGGCTATATACAGTAGCGAGGCTATATACAGTAGAGAGGCTATATACAGTAGCAAGGCTATATACAGTAGAGAGGCTATATACAGTAGAGAGGCTACATACAGTAGCAAGGCTATATACAGTAGAGAGGCTATATACAGTAGCGAGGCTATATACAGTAGCAAGGCTATATACAGTAGAGAGGCTATATACAGTAGAGAGGCTATATACAGTAGTGAGGCTATATACAGTAGAGAGGCTATATACATTAAAGAGGCTATATACAGTAGAGGGGCTATATACAGTAGAGGCTATATACAGTAGAGAGGCTATATACAGTAGAGAGGCTATATACAGTAGCAAGGCTATATACAGTAGAGAGGCTATATACAGTAGCAAGGCTATATACAGTAGAGAGGCTATATACAGTAGCGAGGCTATATACAGTAGCGAGGCTATATACAGTAGAGAGGCTATATACAGTAGCAAGGCTATATACAGTAGCAAGGCTATATACAGTAGAGGGGCTATATACAGTAGAGGGGCTATATACAGTAGAGAGGCTATATACAGTAGAGAGGCTATATACAGTAGAGGGGCTATATACAGTAGAGAGGCTATATACAGTAGAGGGGCTATATACAGTAGAGAGGCTATATACAGTAGCAAGGCTATATACAGCAGAGAGGCTATATACAGTAGAGAGGCTATAACAGTAGAGAGGCTATATACAGTAGAGGGGCTATATACAGTAGAGAGGCTATATACAGTAGAGGGGCTAAATACAGTAGCAAGGCTATATACAGTAGCAAGGCTATATACAGTAGCAAGGCTATATACAGTAGAGGGGCTATATACAGTAGAGAGGCTATATACAGTAGAGAGGCTATATACAGTAGAGGGGCTATATACAGTAGAGAGGCTATATACAGTAGAGGGGCTAAATACAGTAGAGGGGCTATATACAGTAGAGAGGCTATATACAGTAGAGAGGCTATATACAGTAGAGAGGCTATATACAGTAGAGAGGCTATATACAGTAGAGAGGCTATAACAGTAGAGAGGCTATATACAGTAGAGGGGCTATATACAGTAGAGAGGCTATATACAGTAGAGGGGCTAAATACAGTAGAGAGGCTATATACAGTAGAGGGGCTATATACAGTAGAGGGGCTATATACAGTAGAGAGGCTATATACAGTAGAGAGGCTATATACAGTAGAGAGGCTATATACAGCAGAGAGGCTATAACAGTAGAGAGGCTATAATGCAAAATGTTCAGGAGTCTTATGGCTTGGGAGTAAAAACTGTTGAGAAGCCTTTTTGTCCTAGACTTGGCACTCCGGTACCGCTTGCCATGCGGTAGTAGAGAGAACAGTCTATGACTGGGGTGGCTGGGGTCTTTGACCATTTTTACGGCCTTCCTCTGACACCACCTGGTGCAGAGGTCCTGGATGGCAGGCAGCCCTCTGTAGTGCCTTGCGGTCAGAGGCCGAGCAATTGCCGTACCAGGCAGTGATGCAACCAGTCAGGATGCTCTCGATGTTGCAGCTGTAGAACCTTTTGAGCATCTCAGGACCCATGCCAATTTTTTTTAGTTTCCTGAGGTGGAATAGGCTTTGTCGTGCCCTCTTCACAACTGTCTTGGTGTGTTTGGACCATTCTAGCTTGTTGTTGATGTGGACACTAAGGAACTTGAAGCTCTCAACCTGCTCCACTACAGCCCCGTCGATGAGAATGGGGGCGTGCTCAGTCCTCCTTTTCCTGTAGTCCACAATCATCTCCTTAGTCTTGGTTACGTTGAGGGAGAGGTTGTTATTCTGGCACCACCCGGCCAGGTCTCTGACCTCCTCCCTATAGGCTGTTTCGTCGTTGTCGGTGATCAGGCCTACCACTGTTGTGTCTGCAAACTTAATGATGGAGTTGGAATCGTGCCTGGCCATGCAGTCGTGGGTGAACAGGGAGTACAGGAGGGGACTGAGCACGCACCCCTGGGGAGCTCCAGTGTTGAGGATCAGCGTGGCAGATGTGTTGCTACCTACCCTCACCACCTGGGGGCGGCCCGTCAGGAAGTCCAGGATCCAGTTGCAGAGGGAGGTGTTTAGTCCCAGTATCCTTAGCTTAGTGATGAGCTTTGAGGGCACTATGGTGTTGAACGCTGAGCTGTAGTCAATGAATAACATTCTCACATAGGTGTTCCTTTTGTCCAAGTGGGAAAGGGCAGTGTGGAGTGCAATAGAGATTGCATCATCTGTGGATCTGTTTGGGCGGTATGCAAATTGGAGTGGGTCTAGGGTTTCTGGGATGATGGTGTTGATGTGAGCCATTACCAACCTTTCAAAGCACTTCGTGGCTGCAGACGTGAGTGCTATGGGTCTGTAGTCATTTAGGCAGGTTGCCTTTGTGTTCTTGGGCACAGGGACTAAGGTGGTCTGCTTGAAGCATGTTACAGACTTAATCAGGGACATGTTGAAAATGTCAGTGAAGACACCTGCCAGTTGGTCAGCACATGCCCGGAGCACACGTCCTGGTAATCCATCTGGCCCCGCAGCCTTGTGTATGTTGACCTGTTTAAAGGTCTTACTCACGTCGGGTATGGAGAGCGTGATCACACAGTCGTCTGGAACAGCTGATGCTCTCATGCATGCCTCAGTGTTGCTTGCCTCGAAGCGAGTATAGAAGTAATTTAGCTTGTCTGGTAGGCTTGTGTCACTGGGCAGCTCGTGGCTGTGCTTCCCTTTGTAGTCTGTAATAGTTTGCAAGCCCTGCCACATAAGACGAGATTCGGAGCCGGTGTAGTATGATTCAATCTTAGCCCTGTATTGACGCTTTGCCTGTTTGATGGTTCGTCGCAGGGCATAGCAGGATTTCTTGTGAGCTTCCGAGTTAGAGTCCCGCACCTTGAAACCGGCAGCTCTACCCTTTAGCTCAGTGCAAATGTTGCCTGTAATCCATGGCTTCTGGTTGGGGTATGTACGTACAGTCACTGTGGGGGCGACGTCCTCGATGCACTTATTGATAAAGTCAGTGACTGATGTGGTGTACTCCTCATCGCCATCGTAGGAATCCCAGAACATGTTCCAGTCTGTGATAGCAAAACAGTCCTGTAGTTTAGCATCTGCTTCATCTGGCCACTTTTTTATAGACCGAGTCACTGGTGCTTCCTGGTTTAATTTTTGCTTGTAAGCAGGAATCAGGAGGATAGAGTTGTGGTCAGATTTACCAAATGGAGGGTGAGGGAGAGCTTTGTACGCGTCTCTGTGTGTGGAGTACAGGTGATCTAGATTTTTTCCCTCTGGTTGAACATTTAACATGCTGATAGAAATTTGGTAGAACTGATTTAAGTTTCCCTGCATTAAAGTCTCCGGCCACTAGGAGCGCCGCCTCTGGGTGAGTGGTTTCCTGTTTGCTTATTTCCTTATATAGCTGACTGAGTGCGGTCTTAGTGCCAGCATTTGTCTGTAGTGGTAAATAAACAGCCATGAAAAGTATAGCTGAAAACTCTCTAGGCAAGTAGTGTGGCCTGTAATTTATCACAAGATACTCTATTTCAGGAGAGCAAAATCTAGAGACTTCCTTAGATTTCGTGCACCAGCTGTTGTTTACAAATATGCACAGACCGCCCCCCCTCGTCTTACCATAGTGTGTTGTTCTAGCTTGCCGGTGCAGCAAATATCCTGCTAGCTGAAAATCCATGTCGTCATTCAGCCACGATTCCGTGAAACATAGGATGTTACAGTTTTTGATGTCCCGTTGGTAGAATATTCGTGATCGTACCTCGTCTAATTTATTGTCCAATGATTGCACATTGGCGAGTAGTATGGATATTCTGTGTTGAGCGGATAACAAAGAAACAGGTATTCCTATATGCTTAATTTAGTTATTAATGTAAATTTAGCCGCTGAGAGGAGAACGGCTCATAACGGCTGGAACGGAGCAAACGGAATTCCGCTCCAGCCATTACTACCAGCCCGTCCTCCCCAGTTAAGGTGCCACCAACCTCCTGTGGATGCGATAAGATCCCAAATTAATACAACTATTAGCATTAAAAAAAAAAAAAAAAAATTACGCAATGTGGCTGATCAGCAGAATGTTTAGCTTAAAATGTTGATAGCCTAATAGTTTATTTCTTCACATTATCACACGGCAGTATTTGTATTTGTATTTATTAGGGATCCTCAGCAGCTACACTTCTTGCGGTCCAAACACATTAAGGCACTTACATGACATATAAAGCAACAGATAAAACAGTACACCATATAACATTATTACACCACTACATATCTACAATACAACATGTGTGATATAACAATATTACAATGTATGTGTGTGTGTGTAGAGTGTGAGTGCTAGCGCTTATGTGTGTGTCTCTTCACAGTCCCGCTGTTCCATAAGGTGTATTTTTATCTGTTTGTTTTAAATCTGATTCTACTGCTGGCGTCAGTTACCTGATGTGGAATAGAGTTCCATGTAGTCATGGCTCTATGTAGTACTGTGCGCCTCCCATAGTCTGTTCTGGACTTGGGGGATTGTGACCTCTGGTGGCATGTCTTGTGGGGTATGCATGGGTGTCTGAGCTGTGTGCCAGTAGTTTAAACAGACAGCTCGGTACATTCAGCTTGTCAACACCTCTTACAAAAACTAGTGGTGATGAAGTCAATCTCTCCTCCACTTTGAGCCAGGAGAGATTGACATCCATATTATTAATGTAAGCTCTCTGTGTATATTTAGCCAATGAGCCAATTGCAATTTTCCCAAGTCCCTCTTTGTAGCACCTGACCACATGACTGAACAGTAGTCCAGGTGAGACAAAACCAGGGCCTGTAGGACCTGCCTTGTTGACAGTGCTGTTAAGGTTGAGCAGCGCTTTATTATGGACAGTCTTCTCCCCATCTTAGCTACTGTTGTATCAATATGTTTTGACCATGACAGTTTAAAAGCAGTTTACAAGCAGTTTAGTCACCTCAACTTGCTCAATATCCACATTATTTATTACAAGATTTAGTTGAGGTTTAGGGTTTAGTGAATGTTTTGTTCCAAATACAATGCTTTTAGTTTTGGACATATTTAGGACTAACTTATTCCTTGCCACCCATTCTGAAACTAACTACAGCTCTTTGTTGAGTGTTGCGGTCATTTCAGTCGCTGTGGTAGCTGACGTGTATAGTGTTGAGTCATCCGCATACATAGACACTCTGGCTTTACTCAAGCCAGTGGCATATCATTAAGCGCGAATGTTCCATTAGCGGGAAAACACCAATTCTCAAAAGTGACCGCAAATGTGATTATGCATGTAATGCATTTATTATAAAGGTGCATTTTCATGGTGAAAATGATCTCTGCCCAAACTTGAAACTCACATGCTGCGTATGCATGCCAGTTAGACTCTACAGCCCTTGTAAAGCGGATTAATGTGATTCATTTGAAGAAGTTATTTGGCCACTTTAGTTGTGATACAAACCTTTTTAGAACATATAAGCCTGTGGGCTAGGCTACATGAGATGTGCCGACTATGATTAGAAAAAGTCGCAAAAAAAGGCATTATTTCTTGCCTACCGCTGGGTATAAGTGGGCATCAATCACAAGGTAGCCTAGTGGTTAGAGCAGTTGGACTTGTAACCGGAGGGTTGCAAGATTGAATCCCCGAGCTGACAAGGTAAAAATCTGTCGTTCTGCCCCTGAACAAGGCAGTTAACCCACTGTTCCTAGGCCGTCATTGAAAATAAGAATTTGTTCTTAACTGACTTGCCTAGTTAAATAAAGATTAAAAAAACAAGTGATAGGCTAATATCATCATACTATTCTTGATTTAATCTTGTCTTTACATATACAAAATGATATATGGGTGAAATTTGTTTTGGTTTAGAATAGATCATTATCATGCACCTGTCTCGAAACAGGAGCAGCGGGGAAAAATGCATGACATCTATGCACTTAAATAGCAAATGGAGGATGCTTTCCCATGGTTTATTTTCATGCCAGCAAGGTAGGCTATACTCCTGTTGTAAAGATAAGAAATGTGCTTAATAATAGGAAAGTTGAGAAATATATATAGTAGGCCTAGCCTATAGAAAGCAGATGGGGACCTCCTCTTTTTATTAGAGGCCATCACACTGTTTTCTCGCTCAATTGCATAGCCTATTGAAATGTTGCGCAACATGAGCTCATGGGCTCTCGTGAAGTGTTTGATTCGATTATCGATTATCGATAACATTTTCATTCATGTAAGAGTGATTAGAGGGTGCTGAGTATCAGGCAGTTAGCAAGTTTAGTAGGCTACTAATGACCAGCAGCGGCATCAGAGCTTGGAGAAGTCTAATTACGGTCTTCTGACTGCCGGTGTGATGGTAATACCACAACAGCCCCAGGAAGGAGGTTACCTAGCACAACTGAATGCATTCAACTGAAATGTGTCTTCCGCATTTAACCCAACCCTTCTGAATCAGAGAGGTGCCTTAATCGACATCCACGTCATCGGTGTCTGGGAGCAGTTATTGTTGGTTAACTTCCTTGCTCAAGGTATGATGGATATTTTCCTCCTAAAGTACATATTTAGATTAGAATACATTCACTACATGGCCAAAAGTATTAGTGGATTCTGCTATTTAGTAGATTCCCCTTCAAATGAGTGGATTACCCTTCATATTAGTGGATTCCCCTTCATATTAGTGGATTCCCCTTCAAATTAGTGGATTACCCTTCAAATTAGTGGATTCTGCTATTTCAGCCATTGCTGACAGGTGTATAAGATTGAACACACAGCCATGCAATCTCCATAGACAAACATTGGTAGTAGAATGGCCCGTACTGAAGAGCTCAGTGACTTTTAACGTGGCACCGTCATAGGATGCCACCTTCCCAACAAGTCAGTTCGCCAAACGTCTGCCCTGCTAGAGCTGCCCCCGGTCAACTGTAAGTGCTGTTATTGTGAAGTGGAAACATCTAGGAGTAACAACGGCTCAGCCACAAAGTGGTAGGCCACACAAGCTCACAGAACGGGACCGCGGAGTGATGAAGCGTGTAGTGTGTAAAAATCCTCAGTCCTCAATTGCAGCACTGCCGAGTTCCAAATTGCCTCTGGAAGCAATGTCAGCACAAAAACTGTTCGTCGGGAGCTTCATGAAAATGGGTTTACATGGCCGAACAGCCGCACACAAGCCTTAGATCACAATGCCAAATGTTGTCTGGATTGGTGTAAAGCTTGCCGTCATTGGCAGTCTAATGGAAGAATCTGGGTTTGGCGGATGCCAGGAGAACGCTCTCTGCCCAAATGCATAGTGCCAACTGTAAAGTTTGGTGGAGGAGGAATAATGGTCTGGGGCTGTTTTTCATGGTTCGAGCCCCTTAGATCCAGTGAAGGGAAATCTTAATGCTACAGCATACATTCTAGACAATTCTGTGCTTCCTATTTTGTAGCAACCGTTTGGGGAAGGCCCCTTTCCTGTTTCAGCATGAACACCTTTGGGTTGAATTGGAATGCTGACTGCGAGTCAGGCCTAATCGCCAAACATCAGTGTCCGACCTCACTAATGCTCTTGCAGCGAATGGAAGCAAGTCCCCGCAGCAATGTTCAGTCACCACAGTCCCCAGCAGGAATGTTCAGTCACCACAGTCCCCAGCAGGAATGTTCAGTCACCACAGTCCCCAGCAGGAATGTTCAGCCACCACAGCTCTCTCTAGTCCTCATCTAGTGGAAATCCTTCCCAGAAGAGTGGAGGCTGTTACAGCAGTAAAATGGAGGGACCAACTCCATATTATTCCCCATGATTTTGGAATGAGATGTTGTACAAGCAGGTGTCCACATACTTTTGTAGTGTAAGTATAGGGGTATGGTGACTAGGCACCATGTAGTGTACTTCCTGTTCATTGGTCATGTAGTGTACTTCCTGTTCATTGGTCACGTAGTGTACTTCCTGTTCCTTGGTCATGTAGTGTAATACTCTACCACTCTTGACTTTTCTAATTTTAGGATTTTGTGCTGAGACAGCTAACCTGATAAGGACTGAGTACATCTGTATGCCAGGACCCTGACAATTCAAACAAAGGTTACCTTGGAATGAAATGTGCTGAATAAAGCAATACTGATATCACATTCTTATCAAACCTGATCATATCTGATCAAATTGTCATTTTGGAGGCTGTATGGTACACTGGACTATATGTTCAAATGAAACATTTTCACCACTAAATCCATTAAATATGTTTTCATAAACTATGTAAACAAAAAGAAAGTAATCTATATCTGTTGGATGACAAATTAAAGCTACAAATTAAAGTCCTAATAACTGCCAGAGCATATGGGCTGATTTGAGACATCACATGGTTTTTTTAACCACACCCTCAATGAAGAAAAACAGAAAGGTGATATTATGCACACACAACCACACTTGGGATAACCGGTTCTGCAATGGGCAAAAATATTTCTTCATCACACACCCGTCCACAGTCAGGGTGTTGCACTGCCCATGGACCACTGCCAGAGAAAAGAAAGTAGGACTGTCCCCGACAAAAAAACAAATATTGGTCGACTAAGAGTCACATTTTCCTGGTCAAAATTGGTCTACGTTTTTAAACGTATACTTTTCCATAAATAGACACACTATGTTTGAATAAAATCAACTATATGTAGGCTACTGAGCTTGTCTGATGCTTTAAGCGCTGCGATTAAAAATGAAGACTCACAAATTACTAAAGAGGGAGTCAGAGATCTATATATAGCCTAACCCGGAAGAACCAGCCTTCTCCCGCTTCCCACTTCCCGCTGGCCTTAGCAGACTCTGCCGTTATGTTGCCTACCAGTAAAAGTAATCGTACAATTTCTACTGATCTGTAAGCCAGTTCATATGCACATTTATGTGTGGAACAACTTCGTTTAATTTATAAAAAAGTCTTCATACCTCAAAATATATGTAATGTGGTTAATAAAAATGATATCTAAATAAAAATGCTACGAATCTAAAAGTAATACGTAAATATAGCCGACATAAAGCCAACAGATAAAAACATTGCAGCCCGCGAAGGTAGAAATATTCAGATAAAAATGTATATCACATTGAAATGTGCAAAGGCAGTACCGAGTCAATATGCAAAGGGTACAGATTAGTCGAGGTAATTTGCACATGTAGGTTTACTTCTTATCCCTTGAGCAGCTACAGCTGTTGTCTGTCTGCCGGGACCTAACTGGTGTGGGAAACGCTTGAGGGCCCAGAATATTTTATACAATGTTGCAATGTTTGATAGCACAAGCGGGCTGGACCAAGTTAATAGTTTACCTCGACTAACCTGTACCCACCGCACACTGACTCGGTACTGTCATTTGAGGGACCTACCTGTACTTCTATGAGTAATCAGGTGCAGTTAATAAATTAACAACTTGTAAATGGAATGAAATAGACCCAAACATTTTTTTCTCACAAACGTAGCCTAGGTTGTGAGCTCTGCAAACAGCGTGTTCACTCCAACAATGACAACGACAGGACTGTAATAATAATAAATTGAATGCGCTAACAAAATAAGTAGCCAAACAAACATTGTAGATTATAAATGATGGTAATTAATGGTAAATGTACTACTGGTCATACTACTGGGCCGCTGGGGTAGTACACTCAGACAGGCCTCCGCAATGGATTAGTCCACACAGACAGGCCTCCGTAATGGATTAGTCCACTCAGACAGGCCTCCACAATGGATTAGTCCACTCAGACAGGCCTCCGTAATGGATTAGTCCACTCAGACAGGCCTCCGTAATGGATTAGTCCACTCAGACAGGCCTCCACAATGGATTAGTCCACTCAGACAGGCCTCCGCAATGGATTAGTCCACTCAGACAGGCCTCTACAATGGATTAGTCCACCCAGACAGGCCTCCGCAATGGATTAGTCCACTCAGACAGGCCTCCGCAATGGATTAGTCCACTCAGACAGGCCTCCGCAATGGATTAGTCCACTCAGACAGGCCACCGCAATGGATTAGTCCACTCAGACAGGCCTCCGCAATGGATTAGTCCACTCAGACAGGCCTCCGCAATGGATTAGTCCACTCAGACAGGCCTCCGCAATGGATTAGTCCACTCAGACAGGCCTCCGCAATGGATTAGTCCACTCAGACAGGCCTCCGCAATGGATTAGTCCACTCAGACAGGCCTCCACAATGGATTAGTCCACTCAGACAGGTTTGAATCAGGCAGGTGTTCTGTGTACCATAATTTATTTTTAATATATTTGCCACTGCTCAATTAAAAAATCTGCAGACTAACAGCCCATCGACCAAACAATCAACCAGTCAACTAAATGGGGTCAGCCCTAAAATAAAGCTTGTGAAAAGCAAACAATGACCTATTGGCATTACAATGTCCCTCAAAGGATTACCCCATCCTATTGCATAACTACAGTTGACCTATTGGCCTTGGTTCAACACTACAGTTACAATGTCCCTCAAAGGATCACCCCATCCTATTGCATAACTACAGTCGACCAGCCCGGCCCACCTCAGGTAGGCTTATCGTAGCCTATAAAGCCCCAATACTCCCCTCAGCTCTTTGCACTGCACTCAGGCTTCCAGCCCCATCCCCGCCACCTGAACACCGCCAGCCCAGGAACAAGTCATCTCTACCGGGAACAGCCAGAACCATCCATCCACCTGGAACCTCTGCCATGCAGTCTGCCGAGACCAACACCAAGCTGAACCGGGGTTTCCTGCTCCTGGCTCTGAGGCGCTACAGCGCTGCAGTTCATAACATGGAACAGACGGTCCTCCTCCCCAGCCTACTCCGAGACGTGGAGTCGGACTCCGACGGAGACGACGACCGTTTCCAGGACTGCCACTCTGCAGCCGAAAGCTCCTGTAAAGACCTCTATGACTACTACCTGATGCTGAAGGCTATCAGGAACACAGTGGAGAGTGGACTGGTCCCGTTGGACGACCGCAAGGCCAAGACGCAGACCCACCTGGCCCAGAATAAGACCCTGGAGCACATGCTGGAGGCCGACACCGAGGCCCTGTTCCACTTCCACCTCAGGGGACTTTTCTCTGTCATGGGAAACCTCACCAAGAAGTCCCAGGGCGTCACGACCAAGTACATGGACATCATCGGAATAATGAATTAGAATAAGACTCAGGTTAAACCCATTGACAAAACAAGCAATACATTTTTTTGGGGGCTTGAACATAACTAAGTTTTACAACTGTCAAGCTGTTTACATATACAGTCAATAACACCAAGTCGTGTGTAAAATTGAATAAAAAGGTGCTTTGTCAAAACTAACTCCTGCATGTCTGTTGTTTTTTTAAATGTCCAAGACACTTGGAGTAAATAGAACACATACAACGGCTACAGGACGACACGTTTGTTAGCTGATCTACTTCTCCATGATGTATTCATCAAGATCAACACAGCAGATAATGATTCTGATATTAAATCTATTAAGATTATTTTAATTGTGAACAGCTCAGAATTGTGTCCTCTTGGGGTCACACCAATCAGGCCCCCCGAGGACTGGAATTGCCCAGGCCTGCAACCTGTCACAAGCCTGGGCATCCAAGGCAACTGTCACATTGAATAAGTAAATTATGCTATTCTATATCCATGAACAACTAGGCGATAATACGACCTGTTATCTGAAACATGACGACAACACTTTATTGGAGAGGAACACTATTCGGTGTAAACAAGAGCACATGACTCGAGTTGGATTTGTTTTATTATATACACACACACGACTCTTTAGATTTCACATAATGTAACGGGTGGTCGCAATTAACACCAACAGGGGACAACAGAGACAGGTGGTATTCTGTTAGAATGTTCTCTCTTCTCCTTCAGCCAGCCTCCTACACACTCAGCGAATTGGGTGAAAAGGCTCCACAATTTCAGCAAACGTCTTCTTCTCTGTGGAGATTAACACACACACACACACACACACACACACACACACACACACACACACCACAACAACAACAAAAAACTTGATTAAATATTGAATAAAAAACGACTGACATGTGTACAAAGCAGTTAGTTGCCAGAGTTTTGTGAAACAAGCTCGGTTGATTGCTCTGTGTATGCCAATGCCACATAAAATGTAAGAAATCAATAACACCAACATGTGCCAATGATGTAACATTTGGTGTAGAATGGTATTTCTTTGGGGGTCACAGCTAGAGCCTGGTTTGTGACTAGAGGGAACAGAGCCATTTTTATTTATCTGATGGTCCCTGAGAAGATTATGAAGGCTTGGGGTGTTGTTGATAGAATCACTAGGCTAGATTCTCTCTCGTCTTGAACACAAGAGCATTCATGTCTTCCTATGCGGACATCAGTCCAATCCATTTATACCTTTGTCTGAAAAGTTCTCTGGGTGGAGTCGTACGTATTCGTTCATGTCTCGGTCCAGTCTGGCGTACGTGTAGTTCTCCCGTTTGGTGACATGGTAACCAATGAACCAACCAATGGACGCCAGCAAGGCTTGCCGGTGAACACCTGCAAAGACAACGACAAAGTTACATCCAACAAATCTTCGGTCATTGATCGAGACCGGTTGGGTCCACCTGTCGCATACCATGATGACCGGTCTCGATCAAATGAGAGAATAGTTGAAATAGACAAAGATGACAGAGTACACATTGTTGGATAAATTAAAAAACAGCGCAAAACGTTTTAATAATATATTTTTCTCAATTCAAAACGGCCCCCCTTGTAACTGTACACAGTCATTTTATGAGACTGCGGTTTCCACAAATCGAGAACATCGATCGTATTTCCAATACCTGGTTAGTTGGCAATGTTCATTTTATATTGGCAGACCTGTTACTCCCAATATAATAGATATCAATTTTGGGGGGTTAAATCCCATTCTGGTGTTACAAATCTGTAGCTAGTGTTAGCCAAGATCAGCCTGGTAAAGTGTCATTTCTATATTATTAAAATACCTAGAGGATGGGTATAATTTGTTCCAAGAGGAATCCGTTCCAAAAAAAAAAAAAACTTTTTAAAGTACAAGGTTGCTAACAAACAAACGCATACAAAATAACATGATCAATTCACCTTAGCCAACTAAGCTGTCGAACAGTGTAGCAACTCACCATGTTACTTTTTATCTTAATGTTTTTGTCGATAGGCCACCAGAGGGAGGACAATTTGTCCCGGGAATAAACACCGGGAGTGAAAAATGTGTAAAATAGACCAACTCCCTACCCGGTATCTTATTCTGCCGCTATACAACCTTGTTATTTAAGTTAAGTTGTTGAAACCTTTAACAAATTAGACCAAACCCCCATGACTGATATGCCGTCAGTCAACTGAATCAAAATCAAAAATCACATTGTATTGGTCACATGGTTAGCAGATGTCAATGCGAGTGTAGCGAAATGCTTGTGCTTCTAGTTCCAACAGTGCAGTAGTATCCAACAATTTCACAACAACTAATGGCCACATTTCACAGACCAATCGATCCCAGTTATTATTGCAGCCTGGAAAATGTATTTTCCATAACTCAGTGTATTATAAATGTAACGTTACCTTCTTGAACATACATTTACAGAAGACATTTCTGTGCATTTCTGTTAAGAATGGAAGCTGGCAAACAGTGTTCTGATGTTTGTAGCCAGAGGTGCTAGCTAACTACCAGGTTCCACTATGTGTTTGTAGCTAGAGGTGCTAGCTAACTACCAGGTTCCACTATGTGTTTGTATCCAGAGGTGCTAGCTAACTACCAGGTTCCACTATGTGTTTGTAGCCAGAGGTGCTAGCTAACTACCAGGTTCCACTATGTGTTTGTATCCAGAGGTGCTAGCTAACTACCAGGTTCCACTATGTGTTTGTAGCCAGAGGTGCTAGCTAACTACCAGGTTCCACTATGTGTTTGTAGCCAGAGGTGCTAGCTAACTACCAGGTTTCACTATGTGTTTGTAGCCAGAGGTGCTAGCTAACTACCAGGTTCCACTGTGTGTTTGTAGCCAGAGGTGCTAGCTAACTACCAGGTTCCACTATGTGTTTGTATCCAGAGGTGCTAGCTAACTACCAGGTTCCACTATGTGTTTGTATCCAGAGGTGCTAGCTAACTACCAGGTTCCACTATGTGTTTGTAGCCAGAGGTGCTAGCTAACTACCAGGTTTCACTATGTGTTTGTAGCCAGAGGTGCTAGCTAACTACCAGGTTCCACTGTGTGTTTGTAGCCAGAGGTGCTAGCTAACTACCAGGTTCCACTGTGTGTTTGTAGCCAGAGGTGCTAGCTAACTACCAGGTTCCACTGTGTGTTTGTAGCCAGAGGTGCTAGCTAACTACCAGGTTCCACTATGTGTTTGTATCCAGAGGTGCTAGCCTAGCCGACTAAACGTTAATCGTGACATGTGTGTTGATAAATAATAATAATAATAAAAACAGCTAGGTATTCTACAGCCTGTGGCATTTAAAAACAGGTTTGACCCGGGTTGAGATCCAACTAGTTTTAACAGTTAGTTAGGGTCCTCTAGTGCTAGGCGACCCTACCGGATTTCATGGGCGGCCTGCGGTTCAGGGCATTCTGTAGCATCGCAGAGCACCAGCCGATAACGCCGAGCCAGACAGAGTTTCGGTTTATTATTCCTGGAGGTGGAAGGACCTTCGCCTCGTCTGGGAGCCCCATGTCGGAACAATGCACGGGAGCCAAAGAACGACTAGAAACGGACTACTATAGCCTGTTAGCGGTTCACCCTCACCGAGGAAATCAAGGGCAGATTAGTTAGTTGTTCAGTGTAACGGTGAAACCGCTCCGTCGAGGAACCAAACAGCTGTTTCCGCCCCCCTCCAAAAAAAATCGAATTATTCATTTTTTTCAGTTCACTAAATTCCTTGTATTATAGGCAAACATATTTGCATGTTTTTACTTTCATCAAAGAAAAACACATTTTATTAATTCAATAATTTTGCCCCAACTCTCTAAAGTTGACTACATTTCAATTGGCCCTGACACTGTATGTAGCTTCCTGTCCTATTTCTTTTTTTTGTATTATTATTTATTTTATTTCACCTTTATTTAACCAGGTGGGCAAGTAGAGAACAAGTTCTCATTTACAACTGCGACCTGGCCAAGATAAAGCAAAGCAGTTCGACACATACAACAACAGAGTTACACATGGAGTAAAAACAAACATACAGTCAATAATACAGTAGAGAAAAAAAACGATTTTCACTTGTAATTTCACTTGTATTTTTTTGTTATACTTTTTATATTGAATACGGCACTGTTGGGTAGCGCTTGCAAGTTAAAAATTTGTACTTGTGCATGTGACAAATAAAACATGAACTAGTTTATGGTTGGGAATATTTTGCAATAAAAAAAAACATGTTTTTGGAGCACTGAGGTAAATACTGTGCATTCAGAAAGTATTCTGGCCCCTTCCCCTTTTCCACATTTTGTTACGTTACTGCCGTATTCTAAAATGGGATTCAATGAAAAACAGGAATATCTTATTTACATAAGTATTCAGACCCTTTGCTATGAGACTCAAAATTGAGCTCAGGTGCATCCTGTTTCCATTGATCATCCTTGATGTTTCTACTACTTGATTGGAGTCCACCTGTGGTCAATTCAATTGATTGGACATGATTTGGAAAAGCACTCACCTGTCTTTATAAGGTCCCACAGTTGACAGTGCATGTCAGAGCAAAAAACCAAGCTACAAGGTCGAAGGAATTGTTTGTAGAGCTCCGAGACAGGATTGTGTCGAGGCACAGATCTGGGGAAGGGTACAAAAAATGTCTGCAGCATTAAAGGTCGCCAAGAACACAGTGGCCTCCATCATTCTTAAATGGAAGACGTTTGGCACCTCCAAGACTCTTCCTAGAGCTGGCCGCCCGGCCAAACTGAGCAATCTGGGGAGAAGGGCCTTGGTCAGGGAGTGACCAAGAACCCAGTGGTCACTCAAACAGAGCTCCAGAGTTCCTCTGTGGAGATGGGAGAATCTTCCAGAAGGACAACCATCTCTGCAGCACACCACCAATCAGGCCTTTATGGTAGAGTAGCCAGACGGAAGCCACTCCTCAGTAAAAGGCACATGACAGCCCACTTGGGGTTTTCCAAAAG
Source organism: Brachymystax lenok tsinlingensis (assembly GCA_030435695.1). Taxonomy (NCBI): domain Eukaryota; kingdom Metazoa; phylum Chordata; class Actinopteri; order Salmoniformes; family Salmonidae; genus Brachymystax; species Brachymystax lenok. The sequence continues at coordinate 46,064,860 of CM059794.1, read as the reverse complement.
GCACCTAAAGGACTCTCAGACCATAAGAAACAAGATTCTCTGGTCTGATGAAATCAAGATTGAACTCTTTGGCCTGAATGCCAAGCGCCACGTCTTGTGGAATCCTGGCAGCATCCTTACGGTGAAGCATGGTGATGGCAGATGAGGCTGTAATGTGAGAAAGTGAAGGGGTCTGAATGCACTGTATTTCTCTCCATCCCCCCTTCTGAAACCTAGGTGGCAACACACATCTCTGCGTGCCCGGCAGATATCTCAGATGGGATGTCGGCCCACCACCTCAAGCTCAACCTCGACAAGACAGAGCTGCTCTTCCTCCTGGGGAAGGCCTGCCCACTCCAAAACCTCTCCATCACGGTTGACAACTGCACAGTGTCCTTCTCCCAGAGTGCAAAGAACCTTGGCGTGACCCTGGACAACACCCTGTTGTCCTCTGCAAACATCAAAGCAGTGACTCGCTCCTGCAGGTTCATGCTCTACAACATCCGTAGAGTACGACCCTACCTCACACAGGAAGTGGCGCTTGTCATCTCCTGTCTGGACTACTGCAACTCGCTGTTGGCTGGGCTCCCTGTTTGTGCCATCAAAACACTGCAGCTCGCCTGTTGTTCAACCTTTCCATGGCCCTCCCACCCTTAGGGGGGGAGGGGGCTGCTCTCGGTCAGCCCAGTCCAAGCTCTTCTCTGTCCTGGCACCCCCATGGTGGCCATGGTGGAACCAGCTTCCCCCTGAAGCTAGGACAGCAGAGTCCTTGCCTGTCTGCCTTGCCTAATCCCACAGTACCCCCCCCCGCGAACTAACACTTACACTTGACTGTAATATCTCAGACGTTGCTGATAGCTACTTTATTAAGGAAAACATTTATTACTATGCCGGTAATGTGGTTGTCTCACCTACTGTAGCTGTCTTAAGATGAATGCACTAACTGTAAGTCGCTCTGGATGAGGGCGTTTGCTAAATGACTAAAATGTAAAATGTCATTGAGGTAGATATGTACATAAAGGTAGGGGTAAATTCACTAGGCAACACGATCGATAATAAACAGTAGGAGGGTATGTGTGGTGAGGGTGTGAGTGTGGGTGAGTAATAGTGACCAGTAGCAGGATAAATCGATAGATACTAATGGAAATGGCAATAAATAATCAATGAACAGCAGTGTTCATTCTGTAATAATGTAGTAATAACCCTGGTTGATGACTCCCTACATCATCATCATCATCATCATCATCATCATCATCATCATCATCATATCCCTACTGTACTTTATGTGTATTAGTTCAATGGCAGGTCAGGAAATAAATACGCAAAAAAACAGTGCATACCATACCACGGTAGCCAAGAGACTACCGTTCATGCAATATAAAAAAATAAATAAAAAAAATGTCTTCATAAAATGTGATTTTAAATGTAACCTTAACCACAACGATAACCTTATGGTTAACCCTACCGTGTGTTGTTTTTCTACATGTGAATGATATGTAGAATGTGTGGCTGTGGTAACTAGTGGAAACCCTGCATGTGAATGATATGTAGAATGTCTGGCTGTGGTAACTAGTGGAAACCCTGCATGTGAATGATATGTAGAATGTGTGGCTGTGGTAACTAGTGGAAACCCTACATGTGAATGATATGTAGAATGTGTGGCTGTGGTAACTAGTGGAAACCCTACATGTGAATGATATGTAGAATGTGTGGCTGTGGTAACTAGTGGAAACCCTGCATGTGAATGATATGTAGAATGTGTGGCTGTGGTAACTAGTGGAAACCCTACATGTGAATGATATGTAGAATGTGTGGCTGTGGTAACTAGTGGAAACCCTGCATGTGAATGATATGTAGAATGTGTGGCTGTGGTAACTAGTGGAAACCCTACATGTGAATGATATGTAGAATGTGTGGCTGTGGTAACTAGTGGAAACCCTGCATGTGAATGATATGTAGAATGTGTGGCTGTGGTAACTAGTGGAAACCCTACATGTGAATGATATGTAGAATGTGTGGCTGTGGTAACTAGTGGAAACCCTGCATGTGAATGATATGTAGAATGTGTGGCTGTGGTAACTAGTGGAAACCCTGCATGTGAATGATATGTAGAATGTGTGGCTGTGGTAACTAGTGGAAACCCTGCATGTGAATGATATGTAGAATGTGTGGCTGTGGTAACTAGTGGAAACCCTGCATGTGAATGATATGTAGAATGTGTGGCTGTGGTAACTAGTGGAAACCCTACATGTGAATGATATGTAGAATGTGTGGCTGTGGTAACTAGTGGAAACCCTGCATGTGAATGATATGTAGAATGTGTGGCTGTGGTAACTAGTGGAAACCCTACATGTGAATGATATGTAGAACGTGTGGCTGTGGTAACTAGTGGAAACCCTGCATGTGAATGATATGTAGAATGTGTGGCTGTGGTAACTAGTGGAAACCCTGCATGTGAATGATATGTAGAATGTGTGGCTGTGGTAACTAGTGGAAACCCTGCATGTGAATGATATGTAGAATGTGTGGCTGTGGTAACTAGTGGAAACCCTGCATGTGAATGATATGTAGAATGTGTGGCTGTGGTAACTAGTGGAAACCCTGCATGTGAATGATATGTAGAATGTGTGGCTGTGGTAACTAGTGGAAACCCTGCATGTGAATGATATGTAGAATGTGTGGCTGTGGTAACTAGTGGAAACCCTGCATGTGAATGATATGTAGAATGTGTGGCTGTGGTAACTAGTGGAAACCCTGCTGCTGTTGCTGAGGGAACAACAACTATCGGGGTGGGAAAAAGCCCTGTTGCCGATTTGGCCGAGCAGACTGAATGCATATCGAAATACTTTGAAGTCGGGGGGAAATATCCCCACGGTTTTTTTGGGGGGGTAAGTCTTGTATCAGTATTATAAATGGGCTCGCCCAATTGCCATAATAATAAGCATCTTTGCCAGCGACCGAGGTGGCTAGCTGCCTAGCTAAGAGCTAGCTGTTTTCTGGGAGGGGGAACCATCGCCCGCTAGGTAGTTAGCTAACTTGTTTTGTGTTTTTGGGGGTTGAGATTGGGGGATCTTAGTTTTGTAGCTACTAGATAACAACTACAAGAGCTGCATATATATATATATATATTTTGTTGTTGTTGGGGTGGGGGGGTTCCTTCTCGTTTAGGTGTTCAGCTAAACTAGAGAGACTAGCTCGCCAGGGAGATAAATCAATGCACCCAGGCGGTTAGCTAGCCTCGGATCCATACCCTCCCTGGAAAACATTTACAGTCGTGGTTATTCTAACACACATTATAACCATAATAAGCCTTTTGTTTAGCCGAATACTGATTTGGATTGGGTTTTTTTTTGTATTCAAATGTTAGTAATATCGACCATGTTCTAGGCAGGTAGAATAGAACAATGAAAGAAGGAAATATATATTTATATATATATATATATATTTTTTCTTCTTCATGTAATTGTGGAAAGGGGTGAGGGACTGGGGGGGACCCTAACCAGGGCTCTTTCGGGTTGTGGACAGCCACTACATTGTGTTTGGTATCATTGGAGACGTGTCAGTAACTTAGCTAACGTTAGGGAGATTGCAGTTGAAACCCCGTGAAAGTAGATAGGCCATCACTTAAATCTAGCTGCATCATGCAATCTCTCTTTTCCTTTCCAGGTTTGCATGCCACATCATAGGCCTCCTTCAAAAGCAGACACCACTGTGTGATATTTAATACGTTAGCTGCTATTACAGTATTATGATCAAATATAGCGTGATAAAATATAATATAATATACTATTTCCAATGCATGTGTTACGAGGCTGTAATTTGATAGTGGCTAGCTAAAGGGGGTTTTGTTGGCTTGGATTGTTCTCTCTGTGTCTCTGTGTGTGTGTGTGTGTGTGTGTGTGTGTGTGTGCGGACTTCTCCTTGCAGTCTTTCCCAGCATCACACCATTAGCCCCTGGCAACCAGTCCATAAAGACACATGCACACTAGGCCCTGCCATAGCAACATCTTGGATCCTTCAAGAGGAGAAAACACTGAATGTGCTTCAGGGAAAAAAAACACAATGGCTCTTTTGATGTGGTGCATAAAAGGCAACATTTAGAAGTAAACACTTACTGTCAGATGCCGGTTAAATGTCAACAGTTGTGTTCTTTCACTTGTAGAATCTCGTTAAGCTTCGAGAGCAGCTATTGCTGCTGTTGATGAAATGCACAACTACTCAACACCTGTTGTTTTGGGGGGAGGGGATAGACCATAATTAAAATTCTGTATTGTGCACTTATACTATGCAAAATACCGGTGACGGTATTCTAGACTATGCACAAGGAAACGGTAGGAAGAGGCAGCGTAGCCAAACACTGCGTTATACAGGAGGTTTTTGAAGAATACTTTTTTTATGCAAGGTCAGTATTTGTATTAGGTCTACCACACATGTTGTTGTTTACCTCTGCAGAATGACCTAGAATATTCTGTTATTCAATCCACTGATCTCTCTCTCTCTCTCTCTCTCTCTCTCTCTCTCTCTCTCTCTCTCTCTCTCTCTCTCTCTCTCTCTCTCTCTCTCTCTCTCTCTCTCTCTCTCTGTCTCACTCTCTCTCTCTCTCTCTGTCTCTCTCTCTCTGTCTCACTCTCTCTCTCTCTCTCTCTCTCTCTCTCTCTCTCTCTCTCTCTCTCTCTCTCTCTCTCTCTCTCTCTTTTCATCAACAGTTTAGGATGAGCATGGAAGATTATGACTACCTGTTCAAAATTGTACTAATAGGAAATGCTGGTGTTGGGAAAACCTGCCTAGTCCGACGCTTCACTCAGGTTAGTATCGTAATCACACATCAAACCTGCCTAGTCCGACGCTTCACTCAGGTTAGTATCGTAATCACACATCAAACCTGCCTAGTCCGACGCTTCACTCAGGTTAGTATCGTAATCACACATCAAACCTGCCTAGTCCGACGCTTCACTCAGGTTAGTATCGTAATCACACATCAAACCTGCCTGGTCAGATGGTTCACTCAGGTTAGTATCGTAATCACACATCAAACCTGCCTGGTCAGATGGTTCACTCAGGTTAGTATCGTAATCACACATCAAACCTGCCTGGTCAGATGGTTCACTCAGGTTAGTATCGTAATCACACATCAAACCTGCCTGGTCAGATGGTTCACTCAGGTTAGTATCGTAATCACACATCAAACCTGCCTGGTCAGATGGTTCACTCAGGTTAGTATCGTAATCACACATCAAACCTGCCTGGTCAGATGGTTCACTCAGGTTAGTATCGTAATCACACATCAAACCTGCCTGGTCAGATGGTTCACTCAGGTTAGTATCGTAATCACACATCAGTCTGATCAATGAGTTGCGAATTGTTTTTAATTTGTATTCTGTTCTTTTTTCGGTCCATTTCCCAGGGCCTTTTCCCGCCTGGACAAGGCGCTACCATAGGAGTTGACTTCATGATCAAGACTGTGGAGATCAAAGGGGAAAAAGTAAAGGTCTGTCAAGCACACTTCATTTACAATTACTTTAGAGTTCTACAAAGCAGGGTTTCCCAACTGGCGTCCCATGGGCCGAATTTGACCCGCGGGTGATTTTATTTGCTCTCTCACAAAATAGTTTCCTGAGACTGTAAAAACACCAGCAACTCGGCTCCAAGTGATTTTCATTTCGGAAAACTATTCCAAAGTGTTCTCATGCAGAATAGAGAGATATGTGTGATCGTATACACATTTATTATCATGTTTTAGTCAAATATTATATCTGTTTCGGGCTTCTTGCGGTCAATTTGCAGTCTTCACATTATTTGTAATTATGTTATGGCCCCCTGACCATCCACTCAAGAAAAAAAAATTGGCCTGTGGCTGAATCTAGTTGATGATCCCTGCTATGGAGGGATCTAGTTGATGATCCCTGCTATAAAGGAATCTAGTTGATGATCCCTGCTATAAAGGAATCTAGTTGATGATCCCTGCTATAAAGGAATCTAGTTGATGATCCCTGCTATAAAGGAATCTAGTTGATGATCCCTGCTATGGAGGGATCTAGTTGATGATCCCTGCTATAGAGGAATCTAGTTGATGATCCCTGCTATGGAGGGATCTAGTTGATGATCCCTGCTATGGAGGGATCTAGTTGACGATCCCTGCTATGGAGGGATCTAGTTGACGATCCCTGCTATGGAGGGATCTAGTTGACGATCCCTGCTATGGAGGGATCTAGTTGACGATCCCTGCTATGGAGGGATCTAGTTGACGATCCCTGCTATGGAGGGATCTAGTTGACGATCCCTGCTATGGAGGGATCTAGTTGACGATCCCTGCTATGGAGGGATCTAGTTGACGATCCCTGCTATGGAGGGATCTAGTTGACGATCCCTGCTATGGAGGGATATAGTTGACGATCCCTGCTATGGAGGGATCTAGTTGACGATCCCTGCTATGGAGGGATCTAGTTGACGATCCCTGCTATGGAGGGATCCAGTTGACGATCCCTGCTATGGAGGGATCCAGTTGACGATCCCTGCTATAAAGGGTTTATCAAGCGTCCTATGTATTGTTAATAAAGGCTTAATGAATGGTCTATAAATCCGTTGTAACTGCTTCATCATTAGTTTAATGTGGGATCATATTATTTTCAACACCAGATTTTGGCCCGCATCGTGATAATCAAAGAACAAACCTTACCTCAACGCTGACTGTGACGTGCGGTTGTCTGACACAACGTCAGTTAAATGAAAAGCCCGACTATGTCGCTCTGGATGAGAGCTGTGATAATGTGATTTGAACACATATATTTTCCTCCAGCTGCAGATCTGGGACACGGCAGGCCAGGAGCGTTTCCGTTCCATCACCCAGAGTTACTACCGGAGTGCCAGCGCCCTCATCCTCACCTATGACATCACATGTGAGGACTCCTTCCGGTGCCTTCCGGAATGGCTGAGGGAGATTGAGCAGTATGCCAACACAACTGTGGTCACTATTTTAGTCGGTGAGATAGCATTTCACATACTGTAGTAATGTGCGTCCTAAATTACATCCTCTTGCTTAGAAAGTGCACTATGTTTTCGACCAGAGCTCATTGTGGACCAAAAGCAGTGCGTCACATTACATCACATTGATGTCAATATCCCTCTGGTTAAAGGTCAAAGCCCATACAAAGCTATGGTCATCAGTTCAAGGACTAGCTCAACGTAGAAATCAAAAAGTTATTTGTTTTATTAAAAGTCGATGGCATCTTGAAATGGGCTATTGGCTTATTGGTTTAGTGTCAGATGTCCTAAAGACGTACCCTACCGGCAACTCATTTCTGTAGTTTTTTTTATCAGACAATCGACAACAAGCTAATATTAGATGCAATTGTTCCACGGCGTTAGGTTACCATGCCTTCACTCTAGAATTTGGGGAGGGATTTTATCAGAGTGAAAAAACTTCATCGAAAAAATGTATAACATTTATGTTGTTATTGGACCCCGGGCTGTATCACAACCGGCCGTGATCGGGAGTCCCTTAGGGCGGTGCACAATTTGTCCAGTGTCGCCCGGGTTTTGGGGAGGGTTTGGCCAGGTTAGGCCGTCATTGTAAAATAAGAACTGATTTGCCCAGTTAAATAAAGGTTAAAAAACGCGTTCCGTCCTATCTGCTATTGAAAATATTTTTATTAGATACCTCCCTTATGGAACAGAACTTGTGAAAAAGATCAACAGTGTCATTGAATGTCAATGATGCTTAAAGTCACATCGTAAAGAATCGGCCTATGCACTACGAGGCACTGTGTCTGACGGTCAATATTAAAGGGGAACATGTCCGTTCTCTCAAGTGTATTTCATTCAATGTCATTGAAGTTTACAGTCACACAGACTCATATTGCCAGCAGCATACCACCCTGCCATACCATCCCACTGCTGGCTTGCTTCGGAAGCTAAGCAGGGTTGGTCCTGGTCAGTCCCTGGATGGGAGAACAGATGCTGCTGGAAGTGGTGTTGGAGGGCCAGTAGGAGGCACTCTTTCCTCAGGTCTAAATATATATCCCAATTCCCCAGGGCAGTGATTGGGGACATTGCCCTGTGTAGGGTGCCGTCTTTCGGATGGGATGTTAAACGTGTGTCCAGACTCTCTGAGGTCATTAAAGATCCCATGGCACTTATTGTAATAGTAGGGGTGTTACCCCTGGATGTCCTGGCTAAATTCCCAAGCTGTCCCTCATACCGTCACCTAATCATCCCCAGCTTACAATTGGCTCATTCATCCCCCTTGTAACTATTCCCCAGGTCGTTGCTGTAAATGAGAATGTGTTCTCAGTCAACTTACCTGGTTAAAAAAACATTTTTCACCCCCAGGCAATAAGATCGACCTAGCGGAGAAGAGGGAAGTCCTGAGGCAGAGAGCTGAGGAGTTTGCGAACTCCCAGAGCATGCTCTATCTGGAGACATCGGCTAAGGAGTCTGATAATGTGGAGAAGCTCTTTCTGGATCTGGCCTGCGAGCTGATCCGCGACGCCAAACAGAACACGCTGGACAACAATGACACCGCTAACGCTATGCCAGGAGAAGGGAAGACCATCAGCTACCTAGGCTGCTGCAGCACTAACTAGTCCAGATTCTTTAGAGTGCTGGGTCGTGTTCATTCCTGTTGATAAAGGGCACAACACCAACGGGGAAGGGGTTCTTATCGGACAGATTTAGCTCAGTACCTTCCGGTTACCCTCTGTTTTAGGACGTTTTCTTCCGGTTGAATGCCATATTGAACACGACCCTGAGCTGTATTCTGGCCGGCTGTGCAGAGTACATTATAACATAGACCCTAACACAGTGGCATGGATATGGCAGGATGCCTCTTGTCTGTCTGTCCCAGTCCAGTCCAGATTTTTTTTACCTTCGACAGAACAAGAGTCTGATCTGTCCAATCACCACCTTGTTGTTTTATCCTCATGGGAATAGAAATGTTTAGAGGTTGCAATACAAGTTGTTGCCACTAGATGGGAGTACATCACTTTATCCCTGGTGCAACGGGATTGAACACACTACTCGTAGGTCTTGTTGCAAGCTGATGTGAGTCATTGGGAGTTTTTCAAAGGAAATATTAGGAAGGTTCAAGGAGTTAAATGTATTCATTCATTCATACACCATTCATTCATTCATACACCATTCATTCATTCATTCATTCATACACCATTCATTCATTCATTCATTCATTCATACACCATTCATTCATTCATTCATTCATTCATACACCATTCATTCATTCTTGCACCATTCATTCATTCATTCTTACACCATTCATTCATTCATTCATTCATACACCATTCATTCTTACACCATTCATTCATTCATTCATTCATTCATTCAACGGGGAAAAGGTGGTTGAGCCTCCTGTCCTGTGGGTTGGTGGGTAGGTTAAAATGAAAATCCAGGACAAGTCACCAGCAGCGTTACCTGATTTCAAAGCACCACAATTATTTCCTCACAAACAGGACATGTACAGCCCATTCAAGTTAAAAAAAAAAAAAAATCAACTTTTCAGACCCAATTCAGACACTTTATGCATTTACATTTGATGCATGCTACATGCAATTGTTTGTTATGTTAGCTATTGTGGCACAACTTTAATATATAGATATTATATAGCCTTTGGATTTAGGCTTCCTCAGAATGGACCTTTTGGTTATTGAGTTATTGATTGGTGCCATTATTGCAGTATTGTGGTTATTAGAGTGTAGGGGCGGGAGGTAACCTAGTGGTTAGAGTGTAGGGGCGGGAGGTAACCTAGTGGTTAGAGTGTAGGGGTGGGAGGTAGCCTAGTGGTTAGAGTGTAGGGGTGGGAGGTAGCCTAGTGGTTAGAGTGTAGGGGTGGGAGGTAGCCTAGTGGTTAGAGTGTAGGGGCGGGAGGTAGCCTAGTGGTTAGAGTGTAGGGGTGGGAGGTAGCCTAGTGGTTAGAGTGTAGGGGCGGGAGGTAGCCTAGTGGTTAGAGTGTAGGGGCGGGAGGTAGCCTAGTGGTTAGAGTGTAGGGGCGGGAGGTAGCCTAGTGGTTAGAGTGTAGGGGTGGGAGGTAACCTAGTGGTTAGAGTGTAGGGGCGGGAGGTAACCTAGTGGTTAGAGTGTAGGGGCGGGAGCTAACCTAGTGGTTAGAGTGTAGGGGCGGGAGGTAGCCTAGTGGTTAGAGTGTAGGGGTGGGAGGTAACCTAGTGGTTAGAGTGTAGGGGTGGGAGGTAACCTAGTGGTTAGAGTGTGGGGGCGGGAGGTAACCTAGTGGTTAGAGCAGTTGGACTTGTAACCGGTAGGTTGCAAGGTCGAATCCCCGGAGCTGACAAGGTAAAAATCTGTCCTTCTGCCCCTGAACAAGGCAGTTAACCCACTGTTCCTTGGCCGTCATTGAAAATAAGAATTAGTTCTTAACTGACTTGCCTGGTTAAATAAAGGTGAAATGAAAAGCCCACTTTACCAGAAGTAATAAATAATGATTCTGTGTTTATTCCTCATTAGTACACTTCATGTCAGAGAGCTCATAGTAAAAGTTCCTTCTAGTAGTATGTGGTTTAACTAATTTCAAACCTTTTCATTATTATAAAATTGATTGCACATGTCATTTTTTCACTCGGCTCAATTTACTCAAGTGTCGATTGGCGTATGTAGTTTGACGCGCCTGATTGCAATGCAGTGCTGCATGGTAAAGAAAGCAGTCAGTATGTATCCCATGCTATTCCCTATATAGTGAGTGCTCTACCTTGGACCAGAGCCCTATGAGCCCCTATGGACCCTGGTCAAAAGTAGTGCACTATATAGAGAATAGGGTATCATTTGGGACGCAGATTTAATTATTGTTTTTGTCTGCGTTGTCCATGAATGATGTTGTTCATTTCAGATAATGGACCAGTGTTCTATGAATGATGTTGTTCATTTCAGATAATGGATCAGTGTTCTATGAATGATGTTGTTCATTTCAGATAATGGATCAGTGTTCTATGAATGATGTTGTTCATTTCAGATAATGGATCAGTGTTCTATGAATGATGTTGTTCATTTCAGATAATGGATCAGTGTTCTATGAATGATGTTGTTCATTTCAGATAATGGACCAGTGTCTTTGACTAACCGTAACAATTTCCCTTAATGTGTTTGTCTGATTGTTTGCACATGTTATTACAATGGAACTGTGAATCTTTATTTTTTCGTTTAAATAGATTCTCAACATTTTACCTGCTGCTACATTGTTCTGCTACATTGTTTTCACATTTTCATGTTGTCTAATATGAAATCAAGCCCATACTCAAGAATAGAATATATTTATTCTTAAGTTAAACAGAATTCTGTATCGCCAATTGTATACTTGTATTTGATGAATGCATTGTTACTTGGTAATGCATTTACTAATGTACTACATTAACTATCCTGTTAATCCATAGCCTTTAGTCAGTATCTAGTTAGCTGCACGGAAAATATATTTAAACCTTTCCAAGTGTTAAAACACTAGTTCACTTCAACATTAAGTTCAAAATGTATTTTGTTTTTGCTTTTGCCGTTGATTTAAAGGGGCAATCTGCTGTTTTTAAATACATTGTTAGATTTAATCGAATGTCAGCTGTTTCCAGACATCAAAAGTAGTCTAATATTAAGATGAGTCCATGACATCTCATGTGATCTATTGTGATTTTTTTTTAGAGTGACCAATCACGTCACGTTAACTGTAACAGGAAATGTGAATTATTATGTGGATTGTAATGAATGAACATTTTGTTGTTGGGGGTTGATATGTTTTTCGTTAGGGCGACTCGAGTCTGAAATTTCAAAAGTGGAAATGACAAAACTTTTAGAAGCCTTTAAAAAAAAAAAAAACTCAAATAACACTACACGTTTGCATTTCCTGCTTTGCAGGAAAATTCTCAGCAACAAAAGAGTGATCAAATTAAGAGACTACATCTGTAGTGTTCACTTCTACCTTGTTGATTGCCCAATGCTTGCCATGATTTGAAAGTGTCATGAATTCTATATTACCACATTTTTCTTTGAAAGCAAAACATTTTTCGATTTTTAGTTTTTGTACACAGAATTATTTGTAGCCTGGATACCAGTCTGTTTGTGCTAACATTTCCTCTAGCCTGGGTACCAGTCTGTTTGTGCTAATATTCCACTCCTTGTACTCCTTGTGGAATGTTGTAATGTTGGCAGAAAAACAGGTCTGGATTTCAGGATAATTTGTACTGTATTCCATATTCTTATGCTTTTGGTGTTTTTTCTTACAGCTCTTGCCATATATTTGAGTGTCTCCTAGCTTTATTTTATAGACCTGATTGCCATGGTGTACTGTTGTTACACAGCATCATAATCTGCTGTGTATCGATTAGTGTAGTTTTAATATCTCAATTTCTTGTTTATGTTGTACGTCTGTATTTTAACTTAGCACTTTGCTTTTATATTACAGGTAATATATACTTCTTCTTTTTTTTCCCTCCTCCTGAACATTATTTTATAAAACTAATGTTAATCTAGCTGGTATTGTTGTCTTTTGACTGCTACAGTACTGAGTGACTTGGTCAACTGTATCGTCCCTTTTCTTCTATGGTCTAGAGACCCTAGAGGGAGAAACACAGTAAAAAAACTTCAATAGAATACAGTTGAGAAAGAAACACAAAGGTTTTTGTTACATTTTATTTGGATCTGAATGTTTTTTTTTTCATTTTATTGTGTACACAAATAATACTTAAGGCTATCCTGTATTACATTAAATAATCACACTAAACATGACTCATGTTTCTGACTCGTCCGTTATCGCAAATGATGACAATTTAAAAGGAGTCGTTCACTATTTTACAACTTCACGTTAGACGGTTCTAGTCAATTGGGGGGAACTGTAATTTATGGTTCAGTTGTCTTTATAAACAGCCACTACAAACTTTAGCTAACTTTAGTCACTAACTATCTAAAAAAAAATGACATGTGAGCATGAAATATAAAATGTTATGGAAAAAAACACGATTTTGACTTGTTCATAACCATAAAAGAAAAATACTGTCCAAATCAACTGAAATCAACTCATATTTGGTTTGATGTTACTTAAAAGGTGATTTGGCCTTTACAAAAAAACGTGATCACAACAGCGTTGCTAAAGTTAATGCTAATGTTTGTAATTGGAGATGAGAAGCAGGTACAGGGAATCAACCATTTAATACAGACGGACATGGAACAGGAACAGCGTCTGGACATAAACACGACAAACAATACTACTACAGGGAACAACACAGAGGAGCAGACATATATATATATATATATTATATATATACAGGGAACAACACAGAGGAGCAGACATATATATATATATATATATACACAGGGAACAACACAGAGGAGCAGACATATATATATATATATATATATATATATATATTATATATATACAGGGAACAACACAGAGGAGCAGACATATATATATATATATATATACACAGGGAACAACACAGAGGAGCAGACAGGGAACAACACAGAGGAGCAGACATATATATATACACAGGGAACAACACAGAGGAGCAGACATATATATATATATACACAGGGAACAACACAGAGGAGCAGACAGGGAACAACACAGAGGAGCAGACATATATATATACACAGGGAACAACACAGAGGAGCAGACATATATATATATATATATACACAGGGAACAACACAGAGGAGCAGACATATATATATACCCCATAATGACATCAGACATATATATTGAATGCATTCAGTATATACCCTTGACTTCAACATTGTGTTACCTTACAGCCTTATTCTAAAATGGATTACATCATCCCCCTCATCAATCTACACACAATACCCCATAATGACATCACAATACCCCATAATGACATCACAATACCCCATAATGACATCACAATACCCCATAATGACAAAGTTTTAGCAAATGTATTACAAATAAGAATCTGAAATATCACATTTAAATAAGTATTCAGACCCTTTACTCAGTACTTTGTACACTGTCCATTGATTAACTTGCATCATGGCACGAAGTCTTCTCACATGATAGCTTCATTGTTCATCAACTTGTGACATGCGTGCACTCTGATTTGCTGACAGGCAACTTGACTTCCTGTTAGTGAAACATCAACACATCCTAAAAAGGTTCCTCCTTCCTACTCACCGCCGCATCATGCGACTGCAGCCCCACACAGATCACTTTATATAGACTGTTCTTCCAGGGCTTTCTTTACAATCGTCCTGGCCACTGCAGATATGAGGTGTGGAGGATTCGTGTCGGTATCCAGACCGGCCACAACGTCCCTCGTTCTCATATTATCGCTCTATTGTTTTCACGTGTTTGCGCTCAAGTCGCAACTTCTGACGAGGCAAGGCGGCGTTACCGATCTCAACGCTCAGGACAACGTCATCAACTATAAAACATGCTATTTTGACCAGAAGGTACGTTTCTTTTTTGGTATAATAATACCCGACAGAATAATATTCCCACAAATTATTTTTTTTGTTGATAAAATGATTGACGGCTGTCATTATGTCTGTCAACAATCACTGTCTAGACAAGGGACTAGACTAATCAGCTTTGTAGATTAGCAGAACATTCAAGCTATAGTCCAAACAGACACACTGCATATTTAGGCATATCTGACAGATATGTGAAGAGATTTGAAACTTTTACAAAGTTTGTGCTAATGTTGTAATAATAATAATAATAATGTTATAACGGCTGAGTTGATGCATTTATTTACTTGGGCACCAATTTGTGCACGGGTATGTATGTTTTCTGTAATGATTATTTGGCCCGCCCTAAAATGTCGTTCACTATTTTACAACTTCATTTTAGATGTCGTCTCACCCTGAAAATAGTCTACGGGAGAAACTGTTATCCATGGTTCCGTTTTTTAAACAGCCCATTACAAACTTCAGCTCACTTTAAACACCACTAGCTACAAATCCATGGAAGTGATGGCGAAATGTGAAATATAATCACATTTCATGACAAACATGAAGAAATATATAATGCCCAAATCACTTGAAATCAAAGAAAAATGTGTTTTTGTCCCGTGCTTCGTATCAAACTCTTTGCGTTCCGGCGGAAGTAATTCATTTCCAAATGAGCAGTCCCAACACTCTGCGTCGGCGGTGCGTTCTGTGTACCTCAATGCGTTCACTATTTTCAACCCTTGCGTTGCTTTACCGTGCGGTGGTACAAACGGGAACAACAAATTGAATCAAATGTTATTGGTCACATACAAATATTTAGCAGATGTTATTGCGGGTGTAGCGAAATGCTTGTGTTCCTAGATCCATCAGTGCAGTAATATTTAACAATTCACAACAATACACACAAATCTAAAAGTTAAATAATGGAGTTAAGAAATATATAAATATTAGGACCAGCAATGTCGGAGTGGCATTGACTAAAATACAGTATAATATAATACAGTAAATGCATATGAAATGAGTAGAGCAGTATGTAAACATTATTAAAGTGGCCAGTGATTCCATGTGTATATAGGGGCAGCAGCCTCTAAGGTGCAGGGTTGAGGAACCGGGTGGTAGCCCGGCTAGTGACACTGCAGTGGCGGATTTAGGCATAGGCGACATGGGCAGCCGCCCAGCGCGGCATCTTGTCGGGGGCCCGCACAAAAAAAATTGGAATGGTGACAATCGGTTTTTTTCTATCGCTCATTTGCATGTCACGTGACATCTTGAGCCGGAGCCAACATGTGAGCAAGCTGATGCAGTCTCCCAGGATGCATGTGGATGTTGCAGTCAGTCTGCTCAGGAAGACAGAGAGAGGTCTCAGCGACTTCAGGGCAACGGGCTTTAATGACGTCAGCCAAGGAGATTTGCGAGGGTATGAATGTAGAAGGCCGTTCTACAAAGAAAAAGGCTTGAGGTCCACAAAGCTGCACTTTTCATACAAATCATTTGATGAGCCTTTGAGTGATGCCCTGAAGAAGCTGGAGGTGACATTTTTCAATGTCGTTGTTGATGCTTCAGCAAAGATTTTCCACAGTGGAAAATGTGGGAGAGACGTTTGGAGTGCTGTCAACCTTCCAAAGTTTCTCCAATGAGGAGCTGACAGAACACTGTGAGGCCCTTAGTACGACACTGCCCTATAAAGAACACTCAGACTTGGACGGCAGAGAGCTTGCACAGGAACGGAAGAACTTGCCTGACTTGCCATCGAAGACCAACGACCCTGCTTGAGCTGCTGATATTTATATACTTAAGGGAGCCCTCAGAAATTGGTCTTACTCTTCCAGTGACCGTAGCTAAAGCAGAGAGGAGCTTTTCAAAGCTGAACTCATCTAATCCTACCTGAGGTCGACCATGTCACAGGAACGCCTTAGTGGCCTTGCTGTCATCAGTATTAACCATGCAATTGCTGGGCAGATGATTACTTATGATGATGCAATTGATGACTTTGCACCAAGGAAGGCAAGAAAGGTCAGGGTTTAGATGGCAGTTGTGCAATTCAATTTAGGTGTTTCTTGTTTGAAGTGCAGTAGTGTAATAATCAGGTTCTCTTCTTCATAAGTGTGTTATTCTATTTGTGTATTTGTGTGATGGGGGCTGAAGGGGGGTTCGCCTAGGGAGCCATACATGCTAGAACCGCCACTGAGTGACAGTGACTGACTAAGCTCAGGCCAGAGTACTGGGTTGAGGCCGGCTAGTGATGGCTGTTTACCAGTCTGATGGCCTTGAGATAGAAGCTGTTTTTCAGTCTCTCGATTCCAGCTTTGATGCACCTGTACTGACCTTGCTTTCTGGATGATAGCGGGGTGAACAGGCAGTGGCTCGGGTGGTTGTGGTCCTTGATGATCTTTGTGGCCTTCCTGTGACAGCGGGGTGAACAGGCAGTGGCTCAGGTGGTTGTTGTCCTTGATTATCTTTGTGGCCTTCCTGTGACAGCGGGGTGAACAGGCAGTGGCTCAGGTGGTTGTTGTCCTTGATTATCTTTGTGGCCTTCCTGTGACAGCGGGGTGAACAGGCAGTGGCTCAGGTGGTTGATGTCCTTGATTATCTTTGTGGCCTTCCTGTGACAGCGGGGTGAACAGGCAGTGGCTCAGGTGGTTGATGTCCTTGATTATCTTTGTGGCCTTCCTGTGACAGCGGGGTGAACAGGCAGTGGCTCAGGTGGTTGATGTCCTTGATGATCTTTGTGGCCTTCCTGTGACAGCGGGGTGAACAGGCAGTGGCTCGGGTGGTTGATGTCCTTGATGATCTTTGTGGCCTTCCTGTGACAGCGGGGTGAACAGGCAGTGGCTCGGGTGGTTGATGTCCTTGATTATCTTTGTGGCCTTCCTGTGACAGCGGGTGCTGTAGGTGTCCTATCCTACACACACACTCCAACTAGCTATCGTTTTAGCCTAGTTGAAAAGCGAAGCAAATGTGCGCGAAGTACAGAAAATGTGGGTTAGACACCCAAAACAGTGACATGCTTACTTATGGATCCTTCCCAACGATGCAGAGAGATTTAAAAAAAAAAAAGAATAATATAAAAAGAATAAACACGAGGAGCAGGTAGCCTAGCGGTTAAGAGCATTTGGCTGGTAACCCGAAAGGTCACTGGTTCGAATCCCAGAGCCGACTAGGTGAAAAATGTGTAGTTGTGAGTACAGATTTTATATATATATATATATAGTACTGAGTCGATGTGCAGGGGTATGAGGTAATTGAGGTAGACAGATATGTTCATACAATTTGTTACGTTACAGCATTATTCTAAAATTGATTAAATTGTTGTTTTTCCTCATCAATCTACACACAATACCCCATAATGACAAAGCAAAAACAGGTTTTTAGAAATTTTAGCAAATTTATAAAACCTTTAAAACTGAAATATCACATAAGTATTCAGACCCTTTACTCAGTACTTTGTTTTAGCACCTTTGGCAGCGATTACAGCCTAGAGTCTTCTTGGGTATGACGCTACAAGCTTGGCACACCTGTATTTGGGGAGTTTCTCCCATTCTTCTCCGCAGATTCTCTCAAGCTCTGTCAGGTTGGATGGGGAGCGTTGCTGCACAGGTATTTTCAGGACTCTCCAGAGATGTTAGATAGGGTTCAAGTCTGGGCTCTGGCTGGGCCACTCAAGGACATTCAGAGACTTGCTCCGGAAACCACTCCAGCATTGTCTTGGCTGTGTGCTTAGGGTCGTTGTCCTGTTGGAAGGTGAACCTTCGCCCCAGTCAGGTCTGAGCACTCTGGAGCAGGTTTTCATCAAGATCTCTCAGTACTTTGCTCCGTTCATATTTCCCTCGATCCTGACTAGTCTCCCAGTCCCTGCTGCTGAAAAACATCCCCACAACATGACGCTGCCATCACCATGCTTCACCGTAGGGATGGTGCCAGGTTTCCTCATGATGTGACGCTTGGCATTTAGGCCAAAGAGTTCAATCTTGGTTTCATCAGACCAGAGAATCTTGTTTCTCATGGTCTGAGAGTCTTTAGGTGCCTTTTGAAAAACTCCAAGCGGGGTGTCATGTGCCTTTTACTGAGGAGAGGCTTCCGTCTAGCCACTCTACCATAAAGGCCTGATTGGTGGTGTGCTGCAGAGATGGTTGTCCTTATGGAAGATTCTCCCATCTCCACAGAGGAACTCTGGAGCTTTGTCAGAGTGACCAACAGGTTCATGGTCACGATTGTTCAGTTTGGTGGTTCCAGACTTCTTCCGTTTAAGAATGATGGAGGCCACTGTTTTCTTGGGAACCTTCAATGCTGCAGAAATGCTTTGCTACCCTTTCCCAGATCTGTGCCTCGACACAATTTGCTCTGTCAACTGCGGGACCTTATATAGACAGGTGAGTGCCTTTTCAAATCATGTCCAATCAATTGAATTTACCACAGGTGGACTCCAATCAAATTGTAGAAACATCTCAAGGATGATCAATGGAAACAGGATGCCCCCGGAGATCAATTTTGAGTCTCATAGCAAAGGGTCTGAATGCTTATGTAAATAAGGTATGTCTGTTTTTTATTTTTCTATACATTTTGCAAACATTTCTAAAAACCTGTTTTCACTTTATTATTAGGGGGTATTGTGATGTCATTATGGGGTATTGTGATGTCATTAGGGGGTATTGTGATGTCATTATGGGGTATTGTGATGTCATTAGGGGGTATTGTGTGTAGATTGATGAGGATTTTGTTATTTAATCCATTTTAGAATACGTCTGTAACGTAACAAAATGTGGAAAAAGTCAAGGGGTCTGAATATTTTCCGAAGCCACTGTATAGGTAGGGATAACGTAAACAGGCAACACGATAGATAATAAACAGTTACAGCAGTATGTGTGATGGGTCAAAAGAGTTGGTGCAAAAAGGTTAAATGCCGATAGTCCAGGTAGCTATTGGTTAACTATTTAAGTAACTATTTAGCAGTCTTATGGCTTGGGGGGAAGCTGTTCAGGGTCCTGTTGGTTCCAGACTTGGTGCAGTGGTACCACTTGCCATGTGGTAGCAGGGAGAACAGTCTAACAGGGAGAACAAGCCACTGATGCTGGCCTTTGGAATATCTACTGACCTTTGGAACATTTAAAAAGTCTAATAAATCCATTTAATGTAGCCTAGACTTTCACAATAAATCCATTATTTTTTTTAGACAGGTCTAAAGAAGCATGAAATTAAGAAAATGTAGTCTATTTCAGAAGAACAGAATAGCATACTCTGAATTGCCCTTATGTCCTGATCTGGCTATGCCATATGGCTGTGGGCTACACTAGTTCATTTAGTCTCAACGCCAACAGTGAAGAGGCGACTCCAGTTCCTCTGTCCAGTGTCTGTGTTCTTTTGCCCATCTTAATCGTTTCTTTTTATTGGCCAGTCTGAGTATGGCTTTTTCTTTGCAACTCTGCAGAGGAGTACAGGAGGGGACTAAGCACGCACCCTAAGGGGCCCCCATGTTGAGGGTCAGCGTGACAGATGTGTTGTTGCCTACCCTCACCATCCAGGATCCAGTTGCAGAAGGAGGTGTTTAATCCCAGGGTCCTTAGCTTAGTGATGAGCTTCGAGAGCGCTATGGTGTTGAACGCTGAGCTGTAGTCAATGAACAGCATTCCCACGCAGATGTTCCTTTTGTCCAGGTGGGAAAGGGCAGAGTGGAGTGCAATAGAGATTGCGTCATCTGTGGATCTGTTGGGGCGATATGCAAATTGAAGTGGGTCCAGGATGTCTGTGATTATGGTGTTGATGTGAGCCATGACCAGCCTTTCAAAGCATTTCATGGCTACAGATGTGAATGCTACAGGGCGATTTTAATTTAGACAGGTTACCTTAGTGTTCTTGGGCACAGGCACTATGGTGGTCTACTTGAGACATGTTGGTGTTACAGACTCGGTCAGGGAGAAATGGAAAATGTCGGTAAAGACACTTGCCAGCTGGTCAGCGCATGTTCTGAGTATGCATCCTGGTAATCCACACTGCGGCCTTGTGAACGTTAACCTGTTTAAAAGGTCTTACTCACATTGGCTACGGAGACCGTGATCACACAGTCGTCGAGAGCAGCTGGTGCTCTCGTGCATGGTTCAGTGTGTCTGCCTCAAAGCCGAGTATAGAAGGTATTTAGCTTGTCTGGTAGGCTCGCGTCACTGGATAGCTCACAGCTGGGTTTCCCTATGTAATCCATGATAGTTTGCAAGCCCTGCCACAACTGACAAGTGTCCGAGCCGGTGTAGTAGGATTCAATCTTGGTCCTGTATTGATTCTTTGCCTGTTCCGATTGTTTGTCGGAGGGAATAGCGGGATTTCTTATAAGCGTCCGTATTAGTGTCCTGCTCGTTGAACGCAGCAGCTCTAGCCTTTAGCTCGATGTGGATGTTGCCTGTAATCCATGGCTTCTGGTTGGGATATGTACGTACATTTACTGTGGGGATGATGTCATCGACGCACTTACTAATTAAGCCGGTGACTGATGTGGTAAACTCCTCAATGCCATCGAATGAATCCTGGAACATATTCCAGTCTGTGCGAAACAGTCCTGTAGCTTAGTATCCACTTCATCAGACCACTTCTGTATTGAGCACGTCACTGGTACTTCCTGTTTGAGGTTTTACTTGTAAGCAGGAATCAGGAGGATAGAATTATGTTCAGATTTTCCAAATGGAGGGGGGAGAGCTTTGTATGTGTCTCTGTGTGTGGAGTAAAGGTGATCTAGAGTTTTGTATGTATCTCTGTGTGGAGTAAAGGTGATCTAGAGTTTTATATGTGTCTCTGTGTGGAGTAAAGGTGATCTAGAGTTTTGTATGTCTCTGTGTGGAGTAAAGGTGATCTAGAGTTTTATGTCTCTGTGTGGAGTAAAGGTGATCTAGAGTTTTATGTCTCTGTGTGGAGTAAAGGTGATCTAGAGTTTTATGTCTCTGTGTGGAGTAAAGGTGATCTAGAGTTTTATGTCTCTCTGTGTGGAGTAAAGGTGATCTAGAGTTGTTTCACCTGCACAGGTGATATGCTGGTAGAAATGAGGTAAAACGGATTTCAGTTTTCCTACTTTAAAGTCAACTGCCACTAGAAGCGCAACCTCTGGGTGAGCATTTTCTTGTTTGCTTATGGCCCTATACAGCTTGTTGAGTGTGGTCTTAGTGCCAGCATCAATTTATGATGGTAAATAGACAGCTACGAAGAACAGTATGGTCTACAGCTTATCATGAGGTATTCTAACTCAGGCGAGCAAAACCTCCAGACTTCCTTAACATTAGAGATCGCGCACCAGTTGTTGTTCACAAAGAGACACACACCTCCTCGCCTGAGCTTCCCCATTCTGTCCTGCCGATGCATAAAAAAACCAGCTAGATTTATATTCACCATGTCATTGTTCAGCCGCAACTCTGAGAAACATAGGATATTACAGTTCTTCAGATCACGTTGATAGGATAGTCTCGAACTGAGCTCATCCAGTTTATTCTCCAGTGATTACACGTTCGCCAATAGAACGGAGCGTACAGGCGATTCATCCACACTCCGCTGTACAGTACCAGTCAAAAGTTTGGACACACCTACTCATTCACGGGATTTTCTATATTTGTACTATTTTCTACATTGTAGAATAATAGTGAAGACATCAAAACTATGAAATAACACATATGGAATCATGTAGAACCAAAAAAGTGTTAAACAAATCAAAATATATTTTAGTTTTTAGTTTCTTCAAAGTAGCCACCCTTTGCCTTGATAACAGCTTTGCACACTAATGGCATTCTCTTCACCAGCTTCACCTGGAATGCTTTTCCAACAGTCTTGAAGGAGTTTCCATATATGCTGAGCACTTGTTGGCTGCTTTTCCTTCACTCTGCGGTCCAACTCATCTCAAACCATCTCAATTGGGTTGAGGTCGGGTGATTGTGGAGGCCAGGTCATCTGATGCAGCACTCCATCACTCTTCTTCTTGGTCAAATAGCCCTTACACAGCCTGAAGGTGTGTTGGGTCATTGTCCTGTTGAAAAACAAATGATAGCCCCACTAAGTGCAAACCAGATGGGATGGCGTATCGCTGCAGAATTCTGTGGTAGCCATGCTGGTTAGCGCCCCACTCCCGACACTACCCGGTGAAATGTGAGGCGCCAAATTCAAAATCCAAAAGTTGAATTATTAAACATTCATCAATATACAAGTGTTGCATAGTCATCAAAAGCTCTGATTCTTGGCAATATCACAGCGTTGTCAGATTTCAAAAAGGCTTTACGGCGAAAGCACAACATTTGATTGTTTGAGGATAGCCCCTCTCATATTTTATTCATGAGCATAAATCCATAACCAACGCGGGTCTCACAAAACGCATAAAATCCCTAATATAAAACCCTTACCTTTCGAAGAACTTCTGATGAGGGCTTCCCAAGTGTCCAACGAAGACATCCAATGGTTCTTTTGTTAGAAAAAGTCATTTATTATATCCATAAATCTCTGTTTGGTTTGCGCGTTATGATCATAAAATCCACCGTTGAGTCGCCCATTGAACCGTGAAGAGAACACGTTCAAATTATACCTATACACTTTCTACAAACAAATCAAACATCATTTTTAATGTATCCTTTTGTGTATATACAGTGGGGCAAAAAAGTATTTAGTCAGCCACCAATTGTGCAAGTTCTCTCACATAAAAAGATGAGAGAGGCCTGTAATTTTCATCATAGGTACACTTCAACTATGACAGACAAAATGAGGAAAAAACATCCAGAAAATCACATTGTAGGATTTTTAATGAATTTATTTGCAAATTATGGTGGAAAATAAGTATTTGGTCACATACAAACAAGCAAGATATCTGGCTCTCACAGACCTGTAACTTCTTCTTTAAGAGGCTCCTCACTCCAACCTCGTAAAAGTGATAAACTGACACGTTTTCATTTTTTTACTTTATATCGAAGGATATATCGAAGGCTTGCACATGCGCAGTTCAACACGAGACCAACGTTGGACGCGATGACGTATTTTTACACGTGAGCGTAGCTAACCAACGTCGTTAAAGCGAAATCAGGGATTTCTATTGGAGAAGCAGTTTTATCCTCTCTTCATACTGTACTGTCTTGGAGAAGCAGTTTTATCCTCTCTTCATGCTGTACTGTCTTGGAGAAGCAGTTTTATCCTCTCTTCACGCTGTACTGTCTTGGAGAAGCAGTTTTATCCTCTCTTCACGCTGTACTGTCTTGGAGAAGCAGTTTTATCCTCTCTTCACACTGTACTGTCTTGGAGAAGCAGTTTTATCCTCTCTTCATGCTGTACTGTCTTGGAGAAGCAGTTTTATCCTCTCTTCACGCTGTACTGTCTTGGAGAAGCAGTTTTATCCTCTCTTCATGCTGTACTGTCTTGGAGAAGCAGTTTTATCCTCTCTTCATGCTGTACTGTCTTGGAGAAGCAGTTTTATTCTCTCTTCATGCTGTACTGTCTTGGAGAAGCAGTTTTATCCTCTCTTCATGCTGTACTGTCTTGGAGAAGCAGTTTTATCCTCTCTTCATGCTGTACTGTCTTGGAGAAGCAGTTTTATTCTCTCTTCATACTGTACTGTCTAGGAGAAGCAGTTTTATCCTCTCTTCATGCTGTACTGTCTTGGAGAAGCAGTTTTATCCTCTCCATGCTGTACTGTCTTGGAGAAGCAGTTTTATCCTCTCTTCATGCTGTACTGTCTTGGAGAAGCAGTTTTATCCTCTCTTCATGCTGTACTGTCTTGGAGAAGCAGTTTTATCCTCTCTTCATGCTGTACTGTCTTGGAGAAGCAGTTTTATCCTGTCTACATGCTGTACTGTCTTGGAGAAGCGGTTTTATCCTCTCTTCACGCTGTACTGTCTTGGAGAAGCGGTTTTATCCTCTCTTCACGCTGTACTGTCTTGGAGAAGCGGTTTTATTCTCTTCATACTGTACTGTCTTGGAGAAGCAGTTTTATCCTCTCTTCATGCTGTACTGTCTTGGAGAAGCAGTTTTATCCTCTCTTCATGCTGTACTGTCTTGGAGAAGCAGTTTTATCCTGTCTACATGCTGTACTGTCTTGGAGAAGCGGTTTTATCCTCTCTTCACGCTGTACTGTCTTGGAAAGCGGTTTTATCCTCTCTTCACGCTGTACTGTCTTGGAGAAGCGGTTTTATTCTCTTCATACTGTACTGTCTTGGAGAAGCAGTTTTATCCTCTCTTCATGCTGTACTGTCTTGGAGAAGCAGTTTTATCCTGTCTACATGCTGTACTGTCTTGGAGAAGCAGTTTTATCCTCTCTTCATGCTGTACTGTCTTCGCGTGCACCTTTTGATTTGCTGACAGGCAACTTGACTTCCTGTTAGTGAAACATCAACACATCCTAAAAAGGTTCCTCCTTCCTACTCACCGCCGCATCATGCGACTGCAGCCCCACACAGATCACTTTATATAGACTGTTCTTCCAGGGCTTTCTTTACAATCGTCCTGGCCACTGCAGATATGAGGTGTGGAGGATTCGTGTCGGTATCCAGACCGGCCACAACGTCCCTCGTTCTCATATTATCGCTCTATTGTTTTCACGTGTTTGCGCTCAAGTCGCAACTTCTGACGAGGCAAGGCGGCGTTACCGATCTCAACGCTCAGGACAACGTCATCAACTATAAAACATGCTATTTTGACCAGAAGGTACGTTTCTTTTTTGGTATAATGATACCCGACAGAATAATATTCCCACAAATTAAATTTTTTGTTGATAAAATGATTGACGGCTGTCATTATGTCTGTCAACAATCACTGTCTAGACAAGGGACTAGACTAATCAGCTTTGTAGATTAGCAGAACATTCAAGCTATAGTCCAAACAGACACACTGCATATTTAGGCATATCTGACAGATATGTGAAGAGATTTGAAACTTTTACAAAGTTTGTGCTAATGTTGTAATAATAATAATAATAATGTTATAACGGCTGAGTTGATGCATTTATTTACCTGGGCACCAATTTGTGCACGGGTATGTAGCTATGGTTTTTGTAACGATTCTTTGGCCCGCCCTAAAATGTCTAGATTTTATAGTTGTTTTTTAGGGAATATATTATCTCATTCTCATTCCACTGTGGCCATTGGCCACCAAGACATTGAAATTAAATGAGCATTGTTTATATTGATGCTTGTTGCCTAATTTACTATTGACCGTAGTTTTTTATTTGTTTGTGGTGAACGTATAACTGCACCGCTGGCTTTCCTTGGAGGATTTCCTTAATTCTCTGTGTACTTTAAATCACTTCTAAACTGTTTGGGGTATTGTGTCTGCAGACAATCAGCGTATCCGCTCTGCTTCCTGGTAGGACGGGAAAAGCCATCCTTACACTGGGCCGTTTCCCTGCTGGCATCCTGCCCAGAGGAACTGCAGCGGACTGCTATAAAAGTGAATTTACTATAGACTACTATAGACTAAAGAACACTAAAGATCCTGAAGGTTACAGCTTCCCCCCCCTAAATGCATGTTGTTAGGTTGTCTAGTATAGCTAATGGCTAGATAGCATTTTCAACTGTTTTGTAGATAGTTGTGATTCGTGTGAGTTGAAATGCTTTCTTGTAACTCGCGATCTCAGATTGGCAACAAACATGTCATGATGCATTACAAATCAAATCAAGCACATTTCAGACATGGAATGCAACGGAATGTGCTTCCACAGGAAAAAACGAATGAAAAACAATGAAAATAAAAGCTGAAATATTTACTACACAACAAACATGATTAAAAACCCAAAGAATAACAATAAAAACTGAACAACTAAAAACCACCCGGAGGAAAAGCAAAGCTAAAAATATGTTTTAAGATCTCTTTTAAATATGTCCACAGTTTCAGCCCCCCTCAGGTTCTCTGACAGGCTATTCCAGAGGCCGGGGCCATAGTAACTAAAGGCTGCCTCTCCATGCCTCTTGGTCCTAGGCTTTGGGATAGTTAAAAGGCCAGGGCCAGAGGACCTGAGGGACCTACTGGGTACATAACTTAAAAGCATGTCTGACGTGTATTGGGGTGAATTGTGGATTGATTTAAAAACCAGCAGAAGAATCTTAAAATGTATTCTAAAACTCACAGGCAGCCTGTGCAGATACCCTTTAAAAAAATCACGACTGTTCCATAACTAGTGGTTGTATCCCTTATAGTACCATATTCCCTACAATAGTGAACTACCCATAAGGCTCCGGTCAAAAGTAGTGCAATATACAGGGAATAGGGTGCCATTTGGGAACACAGGCAATGGTTCTGCCTCATCAACACCCACGCTACACACACACACACACACACACCGACTCTCACACTAAATCGAATGTTCTCCAATGTTCTGCTGCAGTGGCAGTACTGTTGATATTTAATCTAGGTAGCTCCACACCCCAGTGACCACATCTCTCAAGCCGTGCATGCTTGGATATTTTACGCGCGCGATCTCTGTACAGGATAGACTGGGGTAAAAGGGGTGGGGGTGGGGGTAGGGAACTTGACAATATCACAACGACTTACAGGCAGTGCTTCACGAACAATGACAAAACATTTCTACAAAAAGGGAGGATGGGATGGTTGGCCTGAAGGGACTCAAGCGGTCTAGCAGTTATCCAGGAAATCCTCTTGGCTTCTCTCTTCTCCTGGAACAAAGAATGGAGTCCTGTTTTTAGCATCGCTTGTCAACTGTACGTAGACTACTGTCCTTTACTATGGGGTACAGCAGTAGAGGCTGCTCAGGGGACTGACGGCTCATGATGATGCCTGGAACGGAGCGAATGGAATGGCATCAAACCGTGTGTTTGATGTATTTGATACCATTCCACTTATTCCGCTCCAGCCGTTACCACCAGCCCCGTCCTCCCCAATTAAGGTGCCGCCAGCCTCCTGTGGACAACAAAGAGTGTGGTGTGTATGTTCGTCAGTTGTTTCCTACATTGGCTTTGAATCATTTATTACGTTTTTGGCCAATTTTTATTCTTCATACTATAACATTTAGTTGTAAGTAATGTTTACCTCACTGCTTTTCAGAAGCTACACATTTTGCAGCATTTGACTTGACATTAAATGGTTCAGTAGATAGCACCTTATGTGTTTCGTGTAACTAAATGCTACCAGCATGAACCACAAGGTGGCAGTATTAGGTTTGGTAGTAAGACATGGACAGTAATGGGCATGGGTAGTAAGACATCGAAGCTATGTATGTTTCCGGTTCCCCTATGAAACCATAGCCATATTATGAAACCATAGCCATATTATGAAGCCATAGCCATATTATGAAGCCATAGCCATATTATGAAGCCATAGCCATATTATGAAACCATATTATGAAACCATAGCCATATTATGAAGCCATAGCCATATTATGAAGCCATAGCCATATTATGAAACCATAGCCATATTATGAAACCATAGCCATATTATGAAACCATAGCCGTATTATAAAACCTTATCCATATTATGAAACCACAAGCACAAACGTAGGTAAAGACTACAGCCCAGATTAGCTTAACACTGAGTTAGAACCACTTGGCTAGAAGATCAGGTTGTACATTTTTAATCTATTTCCTGGAGAACCTTCCTGAGTGATGTAAAACATATTTTTGTGGTCATCAAACAGAAGGGGAATTAATATGTAATTTACTTAGTACACAGAATATACTATTTGCAGATGAAATTGACAAAACATTTTCAGTCTTGATTTCAATGTGGCTTTCCTGACACACACTAGTCCAATGCCAAGCTGTAGAGAGGCTCCAGGAGTGGATGAATGAACACATTCAGGGCCTGAAAATCTTTTCCCTGTCATTGGCTCATAAAATTGGTGGCTCCTTTTGTAGGCACTGGGAAGGGAGAAAGAGAGAAAGAGAGAGGGTGCGAACACAACAAAAAACATTCTTTATCAAGTGTTGGGTGGGTTTCAAGTAGGGGACAACTTGTCTGTAGCCACACAGCGGTGGCATTAGGCTGGAGAGAGGGATGCGTCCCAAATAGCGTAGTGCACTGTATAGGGAATAGGGTTCAATTTGGGAGGCAGATGTGCTAGTGGAACTAATGTGGCATCCCTGGAACTGTCTCTCTCTGGGTTTTAATACAAATTGAGGCTAATTATCCTAGCGTCCTGCATTGGGGTTGTCACCGACTCACTGCATAGTACAAAGTAGTGTATGGCAGAAGGCCAGGGCCACAAAGATCACACCCCAATGCAGGGGCACGTTGGAGGGACAGAGAGGTCACCCTCTGGAGAAGGTGCTACTGTACACCTACTGTAATAGTCTAACTGGAACCTTTACAAGGTGTCTGTCTGAGGGGAACTGGAACCTTTACAAGGTGTCTGTCTGAGGGGAACTGGAACCTTTACAAGGTGTCTGTCTGAGGGGATCTGGAACCTTTACAAGGTGTCTGTCTGAGCGGAACTGGAACCTTTACAAGGTGTCTGTCTGAGGGGATCTGGAACCTTTACAAGGTGTCTGTCTGAGGGGATCTGGAACCTTTACAAGGTGTCTGTCTGAGGGGATCTGGAACCTTTACAAGGTGTCTGTCTGAGGGAATCTGGAACCTTTACAAGGTGTCTGTCTGAGGGGAACTGGAACCTTTACAAGGTGTCTGTCAGAGGGGAACTGGAACCTTTACAAGGTGTCTGTCTGAGGGGATATGGAACCTTTACAAGGTGTCTGTCAGAGGGGAACTGGAACCTTTACAAGGTGTCTGTCAGAGGGAAACTGGAACCTTTAAAAGGTGTCTGTCTGAGGATAACCGTTGGTTTTCAGCTTGACAGCCTGCTGAATCCCAGTTTCCATTGGCACTGGAAGTCAGGGTCACATTTTAACTGGCTCAATTTAGAGTTAAGTTCAGAGACTTTTGAAATGGATTCGTAACACATTGATTAGATTTCTTCTCTTGAGCCTTCGTCTCATCTCAAGCTACATATGAATGTCTTAGAGACTAGGTGTCGTGTTGGTACAAATGGTTCGGGAGAAAGGTGCAGGAGTGCGTAACAGTTTTTTTGGTTTTTATTGTACCCAATTTACAGCGTGCCGTGTAAAGGCACGGGGACGAAGACCAAACAAAACACGTAACAAAAAACGCAGGGCAGAAACCCAAAGCAAAAGAGCGAGGAGGTAGCCTAGTGGTTAGAGCTTTGGACTTGTAACCGGAGGGTTGCAAGTTCGAGTCCCCGAGCTGACAAGGAAAAAAAATCTGTCGTTCTGCCCCTGAACAAGGCAGTTAACCCACTGTTCCCCGGGCGCCGAAGACGTGGATGTCGATTAAGGCAGCCCCCCGCACCTCTCTGATTCAGAGGGGTTGGGCTAAATGTGGAAGACACATTTTGGTTGAAGGCATTCGGTTGTACAACTGACTAAAAATGGTGACTTTATCTACCTCGAATAAATAAACACACGCAGCACAATTAATATCGCACGGGGACGAGACCCCGTAATCATCTGCGCAGTCCGCAAGGGCACGAAAGCCCCAAAAAACACAACGCAGGTACTCACACGCACCAAGGGGACATTGTAACAATAACCGACAGCCCAGTGGAAACCAAAGGGCACACTTATACAAGCACTAGTCAGTGGGAACAGGGGACAGGTACAAGCACTAGTCAGTGGGAATAGGGGACAGGTACAAGCACTAGTCAGTGGGAACAGGGGACAGGTACAAGCACTAGTCAGTGGGAACAGGGACAGGTACAAGCACTAGTCAGTGGGAACAGGGGACAGGTACAAGCACTAGTCAGTGGGAATAGGGGACAGGTACAAGCACTAGTCAGTGGGAATAGGGGACAGGTACAAGCACTAGTCAGTGGGAACAGGGGACAGGTACAAGCACTAGTCAGTGGGAATAGGGGACAGGTACAAGCACTAGTCAGTGGGAATAGGGGACAGGTACAAGCACTAGTCAGTGGGAACAGGGGACAGGTACAAGCACTAGTCAGTGGGAACAGGGGACAGGTACAAGCACTAGTCAGTGGGAATAGGGGACAGGTACAAGCACTAGTCAGTGGGAACAGGGGACAGGTACAAGCACTAGTCAGTGGGAACAGGGGACAGGTACAAGCACTAGTCAGTGGGAATAGGGGACAGGTACAAGCACTAGTCAGTGGGAATAGGGGACAGGTACAAGCACTAGTCAGTGGGAACAGGGGACAGGTACAAGCACTAGTCAGTGGGAACAGGGGACAGGTACAAGCACTAGTCAGTGGGAACAGGGGACAGGTACAAGCACTAGTCAGTGGGAATAGGGGACAGGTACAAGCACTAGTCAGTGGGAATAGGGGACAGGTACAAGCACTAGTCAGTGGGAACAGGGGACAGGTACAAGCACTAGTCAGTGGGAACAGGGGACAGGTACAAGCACTAGTCAGTGGGAACAGGGGACAGGTACAAGCACTAGTCAGTGGGAATAGGGACAGGTACAAGCACTAGTCAGTGGGAACAGGGGACAGGTACAAGCACTAGTCAGTGGGAACAGGGGACAGGTACAAGCACTAGTCAGTGGGAATAGGGGACAGGTACAAGCACTAGTCAGTGGGAATAGGGACAGGTACAAGCACTAGTCAGTGGGAACAGGGGACAGGTACAAGCACTAGTCAGTGGGAACAGGGGACAGGTACAAGCACTAGTCAGTGGGAACAGGGGACAGGTACAAGCACTAGTCAGTGGGAACAGGGGACAGGTACAAGCACTAGTCAGTGGGAACAGGGGACAGGTACAAGCACTAGTCAGTGGGAATAGGGGACAGGTACAAGCACTAGTCAGTGGGAACAGGGGACAGGTACAAGCACTAGTCAGTGGGAACAGGGGACAGGTGTGTGTGTGTGATGAAAGATCCGGAAGGATCCGTGACACAACTAGGTTGTGCTTAAACATGTCATATTTTAGCCATCCTCTTGATTTCTTCATGGTTTTTCTAAAATGGCGTCAGTCATGTTGTATTTCTCTGTCTTTACAGATTGATCACTTTGGTTTCCTGGAGGATGGCACCTTTAAGCAGAGATACCTGGTTAATAAGGAACACTGGGATCAGAAGGGTGGGCCTATCCTGTTCTACACCGGCAATGAAGGAGACATTACCTGGTTCTGCAATAACACTGTAATAATTACCCCATCTCTGTTCTGTAATGTATTCATCTCCTCTGTTCTGTAATGTATTCATCTCCTCTGTTCTGTAATGTATTCATCTTCTCTGTTCTGTAATGTATTCATCTCCTCTGTTCTGTAATGTATTCATCTCCTCTGTTCTGTAATGTATTCATCTTCTCTGTTCTGTAATGTATTCATATCCTCTGTTCTGTAATGTATTCATCTCCTCTGTTCTGTAATGTATTCATCTTCTCTGTTCTGTAATGTATTCATCTCCTCTGTTCTGTAATGTATTCATCTCCTCTGTTCTGTAATGAATTCATCTCCTCTGTTCTGTAATGTATTAATCTTCTCTGTTCTGTAATGTATTCAACTCCTCTGTTCTGTAATGTATTCATCTTCTCTGTTCTGTAATGTATTCATCTCCTCTGTTCTGTAATGTATTCATCATCTCTGTTCTGTAATGTATTCATCTCCTCTGTTCTGTAATGTATTCATCTCCTCTGTTCTGTAATGTATTCAACTCCTCTGTTCTGTAATGTATTCATCTCCTCTGTTCTGTAATGTATTCATCTCCTCTGTTCTGTAATGTATTCATCTCCTCTGTTCTGTAATGTATTCATCTCCTCTGTTCTGTAATGTATTCATCTCCTCTGTTCTGTAATGTATTCATCTCCTCTGTTCTGTAATGTATTCATCTCATCTGTTCTGTAATGTATTCATCTCCTCTGTTCTGTAATGTATTCATCTCCTCTGTTCTGTAATGTATTCATCTCCTCTGTTCTGTAATGTATTCATCTCCTCTGTTCTGTAATGTATTCATCTCCTCTGTTCTGTAATGTATTCTGTAATGTATTCATCTCCTCTGTTCTGTAATGTATTCATCTCCTCTGTTCTGTAATGTATTCATATCCTCTGTTCTGTAATGTATTCATCTCCTCTGTTCTGTAATGTATTCATCTCCTCTGTTCTGTAATTTATTCATCTTCTCTGTTCTGTAATGTATTCATCTTCTCTGTTCTGTAATGTATTCATCTCCTCTGTTCTGTAATGTATTCATCTCCTCTGTTCTGTAATGTATTCATCTCCTCTGTTCTGTAATGTATTCATCTCCTCTGTTCTGTAATGTATTCATCTCCTCTGTTCTGTAATGTATTCTGTAATGTATTCATCTCCTCTGTTCTGTAATGTATTCATCTTCTCTGTTCTGTAATGTATTCATCTCCTCTGTTCTGTAATGTATTCATCTCCTCTGTTCTGTAATGTATTCATCTCATCTGTTCTGTAATGTATTCATCTCCTCTGTTCTGTAATGTATTCATCTCCTCTGTTCTGTAATGTATTCATCTCCTCTGTTCTGTAATGTATTCATCTCCTCTGTTCTGTAATGTATTCAACTCCTCTGTTCTGTAATGTATTCAACTCCTCTGTTCTGTAATGTATTCATCTCCTCTGTTCTGTAATGTATTCATCTCCTCTGTTCTGTAATGTATTCATCTCATCTGTTCTGTAATGTATTCATCTCCTCTGTTCTGTAATGTATTCATCTCCTCTGTTCTGTAATGTATTCATCTCCTCTGTTCTGTAATGTATTCATCTCCTCTGTTCTGTAATGTATTCATCTCCTCTGTTCTGTAATGTATTCATCTCCTCTGTTCTGTAATGTATTCATCTCCTCTGTTCTGTAATGTATTCATCTCATTTGTTCTGTAATGTATTCATCTTCTCTGTTCTGTAATGTATTCATCTCCTCTGTTCTGTAATGTATTCATCTTCTCTGTTCTGTAATGTATTCATCTCCTCTGTTCTGTAATGTATTCATCTCCTCTGTTCTGTAATGTATTCATCTCCTCTGTTCTGTAATGTATTCATCTCCTCTGTTCTGTAATGTATTCAACTCCTCTGTTCTGTAATGTATTCATCTCCTCTGTTCTGTAATGTATTCATCTCCTCTGTTCTGTAATGTATTAATCTTCTCTGTTCTGTAATGTATTCATCTCCTCTGTTCTGTAATGTATTCATCTTCTCTGTTCTGTAATGTATTCATCTCCTCTGTTCTGTAATGTATTCAACTCCTCTGTTCTGTAATGTATTCATCTCCTCTGTTCTGTAATGTATTCATCTCCTCTGTTCTGTAATGTATTCATCTCCTCTGTTCTGTAATGTATTCATCTTCTCTGTTCTGTAATGTATTCATCTCCTCTGTTCTGTAATGTATTCAACTCCTCTGTTCTGTAATGTATTCATCTCCTCTGTTCTGTAATGTATTCATCTCCTCTGTTCTGTAATGTATTCATCTCATCTGTTCTGTAATGTATTCATCTTCTCTGTTCTGTAATGTATTCATCTCCTCTGTTCTGTAATGTATTCATCTTCTCTGTTCTGTAATGTATTCATCTCCTCTGTTCTGTAATGTATTCATCTCCTCTGTTCTGTAATGTATTCATCTCCTCTGTTCTGTAATGTATTCATCTCCTCTGTTCTGTAATGTATTCAACTCCTCTGTTCTGTAATGTATTCATCTCCTCTGTTCTGTAATGTATTAATCTTCTCTGTTCTGTAATGTATTCATCTCCTCTGTTCTGTAATGTATTCATCTTCTCTGTTCTGTAATGTATTCATCTCCTCTGTTCTGTAATGTATTCATCTCCTCTGTTCTGTAATGTATTCATCTCCTCTGTTCTGTAATGTATTCATCTCCTCTGTTCTGTAATGTATTCATCTCATCTGTTCTGTAATGTATTCATCTTCTCTGTTCTGTAATGTATTCATCTCCTCTGTTCTGTAATGTATTCATCTCCTCTGTTCTGTAATGTATTCATCTCCTCTGTTCTGTAATGTATTCATCTCATCTGTTCTGTAATGTATTCATCTTCTCTGTTCTGTAATGTATTCATCTCATCTGTTCTGTAATGTATTCATCTCCTCTGTTCTGTAATGTATTCAACTCCTCTGTTCTGTAATGTATTCATCTCCTCTGTTCTGTAATGTATTCATCTCCTCTGTTCTGTAATGTATTCATCTCCTCTGTTCTGTAATGTATTCATCTCCTCTGTTCTGTAATGTATTCATCTCCTCTGTTCTGTAATGTATTCAACTCCTCTGTTCTGTAATGTATTCATCTCCTCTGTTCTGTAATGTATTCATCTCCTCTGTTCTGTAATGTATTCATCTTCTCTGTTCTGTAATGTATTCATCTCCTCTGTTCTGTAATGTATTCATCTCCTCTGTTCTGTAATGTATTCATCTCCTCTGTTCTGTAATGTATTCATCTCCTCTGTTCTGTAATGTATTCAACTCCTCTGTTCTGTAATGTATTCATCTCCTCTGTTCTGTAATGTATTCATCTCCTCTGTTCTGTAATGTATTAATCTTCTCTGTTCTGTAATGTATTCATCTCCTCTGTTCTGTAATGTATTCATCTTCTCTGTTCTGTAATGTATTCATCTCCTCTGTTCTGTAATGTATTCAACTCCTCTGTTCTGTAATGTATTCATCTCCTCTGTTCTGTAATGTATTCATCTCCTCTGTTCTGTAATGTATTCATCTCCTCTGTTCTGTAATGTATTCATCTTCTCTGTTCTGTAATGTATTCATCTCCTCTGTTCTGTAATGTATTCAACTCCTCTGTTCTGTAATGTATTCATCTCCTCTGTTCTGTAATGTATTCATCTCCTCTGTTCTGTAATGTATTCATCTCATCTGTTCTGTAATGTATTCATCTTCTCTGTTCTGTAATGTATTCATCTCCTCTGTTCTGTAATGTATTCATCTTCTCTGTTCTGTAATGTATTCATCTCCTCTGTTCTGTAATGTATTCATCTCCTCTGTTCTGTAATGTATTCATCTCCTCTGTTCTGTAATGTATTCATCTCCTCTGTTCTGTAATGTATTCAACTCCTCTGTTCTGTAATGTATTCATCTCCTCTGTTCTGTAATGTATTAATCTTCTCTGTTCTGTAATGTATTCATCTCCTCTGTTCTGTAATGTATTCATCTTCTCTGTTCTGTAATGTATTCATCTCCTCTGTTCTGTAATGTATTCATCTCCTCTGTTCTGTAATGTATTCATCTCCTCTGTTCTGTAATGTATTCATCTCCTCTGTTCTGTAATGTATTCATCTCATCTGTTCTGTAATGTATTCATCTTCTCTGTTCTGTAATGTATTCATCTCCTCTGTTCTGTAATGTATTCATCTCCTCTGTTCTGTAATGTATTCATCTCCTCTGTTCTGTAATGTATTCATCTCATCTGTTCTGTAATGTATTCATCTTCTCTGTTCTGTAATGTATTCATCTCATCTGTTCTGTAATGTATTCATCTCCTCTGTTCTGTAATGTATTCAACTCCTCTGTTCTGTAATGTATTCAACTCCTCTGTTCTGTAATGTATTCATCTCCTCTGTTCTGTAATGTATTCATCTCCTCTGTTCTGTAATGTATTCATCTCCTCTGTTCTGTAATGTATTCATCTCCTCTGTTCTGTAATGTATTCAACTCCTCTGTTCTGTAATGTATTCATCTCCTCTGTTCTGTAATGTATTCATCTCCTCTGTTCTGTAATGTATTCATCTTCACAGCATGTCGTACATCATTTGTTATAATATTTTGCCTTACTTGTACTTACTTGCCTGTAGGGTTTCATGTGGGACGCTGCAGAGGAACTGCGAGCCATGTTGGTGTTTGCTGAACACCGCTACTATGGCGAATCCCTGCCGTTTGGACAAGACTCTTACCGTGTAAATTACCGTTATTCCTTTTTCCCCCACGACGGTGTAACGTTTGAAATGTGACTGTGTTTAGAAACAACGCTCTTTGTCTTGACAAACAGGACGCCAAGCACCTGAACTATCTGACGTCAGAGCAGGCGCTAGCCGACTTCTCCGTGCTGATCAGAGAACTGAAGAGGACGGTGCTTGGAGCTCAGCACAGTCCCGTCATCGCCATCGGAGGGTCCTACGGAGGGATGCTCTCCGCCTGGTTGAGAATGAAATACCCTAATGTTGTTGTTGGGTAAGAGATACTGGGGCCCTATTCTTTTATGTATATATATATATATAGTGAAATTCTTTTTACCAGGGCTCATAGGGCTGTGGTCAAAAGTAGTGTGCTTTATAGGGAATAGGGTGCTATTTGACCTGATGAAAATCTCAAACCGAAACGTCACTATTACAAGAAGGTGCTAAAAGGAGATTTAAAGTGTTCAGGCCTCTTTTTGTCTTTAAGAGAGAAACACCCCCTAAATGTAGCTGTAAAGTGCAGAAATGTATTTTAGTGTCTGTGTGGTTAATAATGTGATGTAACTGTCTCTCTGTGTATTCCAGAGCTCTGGCTGCCTCTGCTCCCATATGGCAGTTCCCTGACATGGTCCCATGTGGAGACTTCTATAAGATAGTCACCCAGGACTTCGCCAGGAGTGGACTGAACTGTGACGCTAACATCAGGAGGTCCTGGAAGGCCATCGACAACATCACAGCAACTGGTGAATTAGCCTGTCTTTCAATGACAACATCATAGCAAGTGGTAGGATGAATTATCCTGTCTGAATGACAACATCATAGCAAGTGGTAGGATGAATTATCCTGTCTGAATGACAACATCATAGCAAGTGGTAGGATGAATTATCCTGTCTGAATGACAACATCATAGCAAGTGGTAGGATGAATTATCCTGTCTGAATGACAACATCATAGCAAGTGGTAGGATGAATTATCCTGTCTGAATGACAACATCATAGCAAGTGGTAGGATGAATTATCCTGTCTGAATGACAACATCATAGCAAGTGGTAGGATGAATTATCCGGTCTGAATGACAACATCATAGCAAGTGGTAGGATGAAGTAGCCTGTTTTTGAATGACAACATGATAGCAACTGGTAGGACGCGCACACACACACACACACACACACACACACACACACACACACACACACACACACACACACACACACACACACACACACACACACACACACACACACACACACACACACAAAGCTAGTTTAAAGCATAGTTAACTCATGAGGAATATTTTCCTATTTTTCCTCACCTCTGTACAGATGATGGTCTCCAATGGCTGTCCGATGAGTTCAGATTATGTTCCCCGCTCAAGAAGACGGACTTGGATGGTTTTAAGGCCTGGCTCCAAGAGACCTGGGTGAATCTGGCCATGGTTGACTATCCCTACGAAGCGAACTTCCTCCAACCCCTCCCACGCTGGCCAATACAGGTAAATATAAATCAAATCTGTCATAAAATCTTATTTTTTTTTAAATATATTATTACACAAATAGAATAAGAAATCTCCTTTTAATTTTACATAGTTAATAATTTAATAGTTAACATTTTGTTTTACTTACCCATAAATACAGAAAAATGTTAAAACAAGGAAAGTGAAAAAATCACATTAGTAACAATTCTTTTCTTTCTACCTCACTAAATCCATTCAACCTGTACTACTCAATGAATTTACTGTTTCCAATTAGCTGGCGTTGCTTCCTTTAGTTGGCCCTGCCACAGCCTTTCTGTCGCTGATTCAAACGGTCATTGGGTCTTGTTGTGTTACACGCAGGAGGTGTAATCTTTTATTTCCTTTTGTTTTACTACAGCTGTCAATTAACCTGCGTTAACTTCTTAGGGAGTTTGGGCTCCCGAGGTGACGGTTTTGGAGAGTCTGGTGTGCCCAAAGTAAAATGCCTCCCCACTCAGGCCCGGAAAATAGGATATGCACATATTTAGTACCATTGGATAGGAAACACTCTGAAGTTTATAAAAGTGTTAACATTTTGTCTGTGAGTATAACGGAACGGATATGGCAGGTGAAAACCAGAGGAATTTCTGTCCTGGAAAAAGCTGTCAATTAACTGCGTTAATATTCAAAATAAATTCATCATGACATTAAGAGGCCAAATGGCACCCCGTTTCCTATGCAGTGCACTACCTATAACCAGAGCGGCTTTGGTCAAAAGTAGTGCACTACATAGGGAACGGGGTGCCATTTGGGACTGAGGGGGCTTTTCTCTTCAGAAGAGCAGCTACAGCTGAAGACACCACTCTTTCAACTGCACACTCCCTCAGATCTCACTGTTTCCATTGGAGAGAGAGAAGAGAGAGAGGAGAGAGAAAGAAAGAGGAGAGAGAGAAAGAGAGAGAGAAAGAGAGGAGAGAGAGAGAGAGGGAGAGAGGGGGAGAGAGAGGAGAGAAAGAGAGGAGAGAGGAGAGAAAGAGAGGAGAGAGAGAGAGAGAGAGAGAGAGAGAGGAGAGAGAGAGAGAGAGAGAGAAAGAGAGGAGAGAGAGAGAGAAAGAGAGGAGAGAGAGAGAGAGGGAGAGAGGGGGAGAGAGGGGAGAGAGAGAGAGAAAGAGAGATGATAGAGAGAGAGAGAGAGAGAGGAGAGAGCGAGAGAAAGAGAGAGGAGAGAGAGAAAGAGAGGACAAATGGAGAGAGAGAGAGACAGAGAATGGACATTTTACACAGTAGTCCTCACTAAACCCTGTTTGTCTGACATGGCAACTTATTTCACCTATCATAAACAATGTCACATGGCAACAGTACTATGTAACTTGATGATATCAGCTGTATACTTTTTCATTCACTTTTTGGGCCCCCACCAAATCCACATATAGATCTGTCATTCTCATTGAAAGCAAGTCTAAGAAGCGGAAGATACATTCTATGTGCTCTATTTCTATGCTTCCCGTTCTTAAGTTTTGTTTTTGCGTCTTTTGCTTTCGGTTTTGTACACCAGCTTCAAACAGCTGAAAATACAATATTTTTAATTATGGAAAATATATTAATTATTTATAATTATGTTCCTGACCATCCACTCAAGAAAACATTTTGGGGTGTTATAGAAGGCTGAAGGACTCAGTGATCCCTGTATTATAGAGACTGTTATAGAAGGCTGAAGGACTCAGTGATCCCTGTATTATAGAGGCTGTTATAGAAGGCTGAAGGACTCAGTGATCCCTGTATTATAGAGGCTGTTATAGAAGGCTGAAGGACTCAGTGATCCCTGTATTATAGAGGCTCTTATAGAAGGCTGAAGGACTCAGTGATCCCTGTATTATATAGGCTGTTATAGAAGGCTGAAGGACTCAGTGATCCCTGTATTATAGAGGCTGTTATAGAAGGCTGAAGGACTCAGTGATCCCTGTATTATAGAGGCTGTTATAGAAGGCTGAAGGACTCAGTGATCCCTGTATTATAGAGGCTGTTATAGAAGGCTGAAGGACTCAGTGATCCCTGTATTATAGAGGCTGTTATAGAAGGCTGAAGGACTCAGTGATCCCTGTATTATAGAGGCTGTTATAGAAGGCTGAAGGACTCAGTGATCCCTGTATTATAGAGACTGTTTTAGAAGGCTGAAGGACTCAGTGATCCCTGTTATATAGAGGCTGTTATAGAAGGCTGAAGGACTCAGTGATCCCTGTATTATAGAGTTTGTTATAGAAGGCTGAAGGACTCAGTGATCCCTGTATTATAGAGGCTGTTATAGAAGGCTGAAGGACTCAGTGATCCCTGTATTATAGAGGCTGTTATAGAAGGCCGAAGGACTCAGTGATCCCTGTATTATAGAGGCTGTTATAGAAGGCTGAAGGTCTCAGTGATCCCTGTATTATAGAGGCTGTTATCGAAGGCCGAAGGACTCAGTGATCCCTGTATTATAGAGACTGTTATAGAAGGCTGAAGGACTCAGTGATCCCTGTATTATAGAGGCTGTTATAGAAGGCCGAAGGACTCAGTGATCCCTGTATTATAGAGACTGTTATAGAAGGCCGAAGGACTCAGTGATCCCTGTATTATAGAGGCTGTTATAGAAGGCCGAAGGACTCAGTGATCCCTGTATTATAGAGGCTCTTATAGAAGGCTGAAGGACTCAGTGATCCCTGTATTATATAGGCTGTTATAGAAGGCTGAAGGACTCAGTGATCCCTGTATTATAGAGGCTGTTATAGAAGGCTGAAGGACTCAGTGATCCCTGTATTATAGAGGCTGTTATAGAAGGCTGAAGGACTCAGTGATCCCTGTATTATAGAGGCTGTTATAGAAGGCTGAAGGACTCAGTGATCCCTGTATTATAGAGGCTGTTATAGAAGGCTGAAGGACTCAGTGATCCCTGTATTATAGAGGCTGTTATAGAAGGCTGAAGGACTCAGTGATCCCTGTATTATAGAGGCTGTTATAGAAGGCTGAAGGACTCAGTGATCCCTGTTATATAGAGGCTGTTATAGAAGGCTGAAGGACTCAGTGATCCCTGTTTTATAGAGTTTGTTATAGAAGGCTGAAGGACTCAGTGATCCCTGTATTATAGAGGCTGTTATAGAAGGCCGAAGGACTCAGTGATCCCTGTATTATAGAGGCTGTTATAGAAGGCCGAAGGTCTCAGTGATCCCTGTATTATAGAGGCTGTTATAGAAGGCCGAAGGACTCAGTGATCCCTGTATTATAGAGGCTGTTATAGAAGGCTGAAGGACTCAGTGATCCCTGTATTATAGAGGCTGTTATAGAAGGCTGAAGGACTCAGTGATCCCTGTATTATAGAGACTGTTATAGAAGGCTGAAGGACTCAGTGATCCCTGTATTATAGAGACTGTTATAGAAGGCTGAAGGACTCAGTGATCCCTGTATTATAGAGACTGTTATAGAAGGCTGAAGGACTCAGTGATCCCTGTATTATAGAGACTGTTATAGAAGGCTGAAGGACTCAGTGATCCCTGTATTATAGAGGCTCTTATAGAAGGCTGAAGGACTCAGTGATCCCTGTATTATAGAGACTGTTATAGAAGGCTGAAGGACTCAGTGGTCCCTGTATTATAGAGGCTGTTATAGAAGGCTGAAGGACTCAGTGATCCCTGTATTATAGAGGCTGTTATAGAAGGCTGAAGGACTCAGTGATCCCTGTATTATAGAGGCTGTTATAGAAGGCTGAAGGACTCATCGTTCTTTGTACCAGCTCCCCTGACACGTCACGTCACCAACCAAGGCACACCACACCATTGACCCTAAACCCTAAACCCTGCTAGCGCTTGCTCACCCTCCAGGGGTTGCTCCAACAAGCCTGTGAGTTATTTATGAGCTGTTCACTGTTCTATTACTGTTTCAATAGTAAAAAAAATACATCACTTTCAGTACAGCTTTAAAAAAAAAACAAAAAAAAACCATTTGCGTTCCTCATCGATATATAAATCCTAAATCCCCTTGCGGTTAGCAGACACAGAGCACTAAATGGACATTTGAAGCTGCTGTGGCTCAGTGCCTGTAATGTATGCCTGCCCTATGGGTGGTTTGAGCGGTTTAGCCAGCGAGCTTTTTTAATGACAAAGCTAATGTGATTATGTGAGTGACTGTGGGAAGGGAGTATTGAGGGCTTAAAGGGGAGGGGGGTCTGTTGGCAGAGATGAATGTAGGAGACTAATCCTATCTGAAAAGTAGAGAGAAGATGCTTTAGAGCAATTGCTGGAGATTTTTTTTTTCATGGTATAAATCTGCGGTTTCGGACATGCCTGTTGATCTACCCCTCCTTCTCATATATCCATCGACATCCTCCCCCTTCCTCCTCCTCCTCAACCTCCTTCTCCTCCTCCTCCTCAGCCCGCCTGTAGACAAAAGCCTCAGTAACAGCCTCCATTCTGCCAGAACTCCCGTCCAACGTCCTAACAAGCAGCCACAGTCTCTCCAGCAGCCTTACAAAGACTGACAGAACAAAAAACAGCTAGGGACAGAACAGGACAGGCAGCAAACTCTGCTGCTACCATGACAACTACCAATACAGTAACTATGTCTGAAAACCAAACCACGAACGATGGAGAAAAAAAAATCCCATTTTAAATGTATCTGCAACTATAGATGAAACAGTCACTTTTCATAAAGTTGAGAAGTCCTGGTAGGGTGAGAATGGGGCGGAGGGGGAACGTCCCCATGAATGGCTAAACTAAATATGTCTCCTCTCTTGCTATTCGCAGAGCTATACATTAAAGTTAAGCCTTTAGTTCCATTCCACTCAATTTCATATGCAAATTAGACACTACATTTTTTTTTTTTTATTTAATTTAAGTGACATGTTGTTTATGAGAAAACAGCCGGTAAACCGGGAAAACAGCTCCGAGACGAGAGAGAACTTTTCTGACTTTTGGATTTGGACCGAAATGGAACTTAAGCTTGGTGTTTGTTTGTAAACAAAGTGCTTAAAAGGTTACCTAAAAACTCTTACTTAATCCGGGTATTACTATTTCATTAGCGGGTAAAGTATTTTCATTCTGCCATTGTCAGGCATCTATTCATTAATTAGTAATTGTTCCATGCTTGTGGTTCATGTGACGAACATCCTGTATTTAGTATACTGAGACAATAATTGTCATTTCTAATCCCAAACTGTCCGCCTACTTTTTTACAAATAA
The DNA here is from genome assembly GCA_030435695.1 of Brachymystax lenok tsinlingensis. Taxonomy (NCBI): domain Eukaryota; kingdom Metazoa; phylum Chordata; class Actinopteri; order Salmoniformes; family Salmonidae; genus Brachymystax; species Brachymystax lenok. The sequence continues at coordinate 46,022,023 of CM059794.1, read as the reverse complement.
TTCTCTACATCCGTGATATCTTTTCGTTGTTTGTTCCCAGGTGGTGTGTAAGCACCTTTATTTTGACCCCGGCAGTGTGCCAGACTACCAATTGTTAGGGGGTATCTCTGAAGCTGCGAGAGTCTACTACAACTACACAGGAAACTGTCCCTGTCTCAACACCTCCTCTACGGCCACAGGGAACCTGGGCTTCATCGGCTGGTACTACCAGGTAACACAAACTCTCACAGGCTGTTTCTGAAATGGTTCTCTATTCCCTATATAGGGCTCTGGTCAAAGGTAGTGCTCTAATTAGGGAATAGAGCTCTGGTCAAGTAGTGCTCTAATTAGGGAATAGAGCTCTGGTCAAGTAGTGCTCTAATTAGGGAATAGAGCTCTGGTCAAGTAGTGCTCTAATTAGGGAATAGAGCTCTGGTCAAGTAGTGCTCTAATTAGGGAATAGAGCTCTGGTCAAGTAGTGCTCTAATTAGGGAATAGAGCTCTGGTCAAGTAGTGCTCTAATTAGGGAATAGAGCTCTGGTCAAGTAGTGCTCTAATTAGGGAATAGGGCTCTGGTCAAGTAGTGCTCTAATTAGGGAATAGAGCTCTGGTCAAGTAGTGCTCTAATTAGGGAATAGAGCTCTGGTCAAGTAGTGCTCTAATTAGGGAATAGAGCTCTGGTCAAGTAGTGCTCTGTATAGAGCTATGCTTGGCAACATGCGGGGGGAAGGTGTGTAAATTCACCAGGAATTCAGCTAAAAATGTGTTTAATTTAGGAAATCTGTTCCCAAGTATTCCCACAAATGAAAAAAGAGATGTGATCATGTTTCAATGAGTACGTTTTCATGCACAGTAATAACTGGATATTAAACTGGTTATGGCAGAAGGCAGAGTATGCCATCAGTCATGTAAACACCTTACTGTGCTTATCTTAATCTGCGTAAGGTCAAAATCTAAGTAAGCATACGCTGATTAAAACACCTGGTTCTCTGAGCAATCTTTCAAATTATTAGGACATGTAAACACCTTAATCAGAGTCACAGCTGTGTATTTAATCAGAGTTACAGCGGTGTATTTAATCCGAGTTACAGCGGTGTATTTAATCCGAGTCACAGCGGTGTATTTAATCCGAGTCACAGCGGTGTATTTAATCCGAGTCACAGCGGTGTATTTAATCAGAGTTACAGCGGTGTATTTAATCCGAGTTACAGCGGTGTATTTAATCAGAGTTACAGCGGTGTATTTAATCCAGTCACAGCGGTGTATTTAATCCGAGTCACAGCGGTGTATTTAATCAGCGTTACAGCGGTGTATTTAATCCGAGTCACAGCGGTGTATTTAATCAGAGTCACAGCGGTGTATTTAATCAGAGTCACAGCGGTGTATTTAATCCGAGTTACAGCGGTGTATTTAATCAGAGTTACAGCGGTGTATTTAATCCGAGTCACAGCGGTGTATTTAATCCGAGTCACAGCGGTGTATTTAATCCGAGTCACAGCGGTGTATTTAATCAGAGTCACAGCGGTGTATTTAATCCGAGTCACAGCGGTGTATTTAATCCGAGTCACAGCAATGTATTTAATCAGCGTTACAGCGGTGTATTTAATCCAAGTCACAGCGGTGTATTTAATCAGAGTCACAGCGGTGTATTTAATCAGAGTCACAGCGGTGTATTTAATCAGAGTTACAGCGGTGTATTTAATCAGAGTTACAGCGGTGTATTTAATCAGAGTTACAGCGGTGTATTTAATCAGAGTTACAACCCTGTTAGTCGGGTCCTCTATATGGACCCTCTAGTCTGGTCCTCTTTATTTGTGGGGACTGTGTTAGCCTATGCAGTAAAATGCTTAGATGTCTGAAGAGCAGTAGGTCACCTTGGCTTCAGTCCTTAGCTCCTTTCCCCCTCCTTCCTCCAGGCGTGTACAGAGATGGTGATGCCACTCTGCACTGACGGGTTGCAGGACATGTTTGAGCCCCAGGACTGGAACTTCCAGGCCTTCTCAGATGAGTGCCACTCCCTGTTCGGGGTGCGTCCACGGGCTAACTGGACAGACACCGTCTACGGAGGACTGGACATCGCTTCTCACAGCAACATCATCTTCAGGTAAACTAGCACCTGCTGATTTTTACTGAGTGAGGGACAGAAGATTTACTTGACCATGTAACTAGAGATTGCGACTGGAATTGTTTTTCCGCACACGTCAATCTAACTTGGACCATGCCTGAGTACAGCCCTCACCATGTGTTATTCACGATAATCAACAGGTTGTCATGTCTTGATGCTTAAGTAATACACTGTTACCCAGAGGTTCTGCCATCTTAAGTAATACACTGTTACCCAGAGGTTCCGCCATCTTAAGTAATACACTGTTACCCAGAGGTTCCGCCATCTTAAGTAATACACTGTTACCCAGAGGTTCCGCCATCTTAAGTAATACACTGTTACCCAGAGGTTCCGCCATCTTAAGTAATACACTGTTACCCAGAGGTTCAGCCATCTTAAGTAATACACTGTTACCCAGAGGTTCCGCCATCTTAAGTAATACACTGTTACCCAGAGGTTCTGCCATCTTAAGTAATACACTGTTACCCAGAGGTTCCGCCATCTTAAGTAATACACTGTTACCCAGAGGTTCCGCCATCTTAAGTAATACACTGTTACCCAGAGGTTCCGCCATCTTAAGTAATACACTGTTACCCAGAGGTTCCGCCATCTTAAGTAATACACTGTTACCCAGAGGTTCAGCCATCTTAAGTAATACACTGTTACCCAGAGGTTCCGCCATCTTAAGTAATACACTGTTACCCAGAGGTTCTGCCATCTTAAGTAATACACTGTTACCCAGAGGTTCCGCCATCTTAAGTAATACACTGTTACCCAGAGGTTCCGCCATCTTAAGTAATACACTGTTACCCAGAGGTTCCGCCATCTTAAGTAATACACTGTTACCCAGAGGTTCCGCCATCTTAAGTAATACACTGTTACCCAGAGGTTCAGCCATCTTAAGTAATACACTGTTACCCAGAGGTTCCGCCATCTTAAGTAATACACTGTTACCCAGAGGTTCTGCCATCTTAAGTAATACACTGTTACCCAGAGGTTCCGCCATCTTAAGTAATACACTGTTACCCAGAGGTTCTGCCATCTTAAGTAATACACTGTTACCCAGAGGTTCTGCCATCTTAAGTAATACACTGTTACCCAGAGGTTCTGCCATCTTAAGTAATACACTGTTACCCAGAGGTTCTGCCATCTTAAGTAATACACTGTTACCCAGAGGTTCTGCCATCTTAAGTAATACACTGTTACCCAGAGGTTCCGCCATCTTAAGTAATACACTGTTACCCAGAGGTTCCGCCATCTTAAGTAATACACTGTTACCCAGAGGTTCCGCCATCTTAAGTAATACACTGTTACCCAGAGGTTCTGCCATCTTAAGTAATACACTGTTACCCAGAGGTTCTGCCATCTTAAGTAATACACTGTTACCCAGAGGTTCCGCCATCTTAAGTAATACACTGTTACCCAGAGGTTCTGCCATCTTAAGTAATACACTGTTACCCAGAGGTTCCGCCATCTTAAGTAATACACTGTTACCCAGAGGTTCAGCCATCTTAAGTAATACACTGTTACCCAGAGGTTCAGCCATCTTAAGTAATACACTGTTACCCAATAGAGGTTTAGTCATCGTGAATAATACACTGTTAAATTTAGTTTGGTACAGCGGGGGTTAATATCAGCCTAGCATTTAGTTTGGTACAGCGGGGGTTAATATCAGCCTAGCATTTAGTTTGGTACAGCAGGGGGTTAATATCAGCCTAGCATTTAGTTTGGTACAGTGGGGGTTAATATCAGCCTAGCATTTAGTTTGGTACAGCGGGGGTTAATATCAGCCTAGCATTTAGTTTGGTACAGCGAGGGTTAATATCAGCCTAGCATTTAGTTTGGTACAGCGGGGGTTAATATCAGCCTAGCATTTAGTTTGGTACAGTGGGGTTAATATCAGCCTAGCATTTAGTTTGGTACAGCGGGGGTTAATATCAGCCTAGCATTTAGTTTGGTACAGCAGGGGGTTAATATCAGCCTAGCATTTAGTTTGGTACAGTGGGGGTTAATATCAGCCTAGCATTTAGTTTGATACAGCGGGGGTTAATATCAGCCTAGCATTTAGTTTGGTACAGCGGGGTTAATATCAGCCTAGCATTTAGTTTGGTACAGCGGGGGTTAATATCAGCCTAGCATTTAGTTTGGTACAGCGGGGGGTTAATATCAGCCTAGCATTTAGTTTGGTACAGCGGGGGTTAATATCAACCTAGCATTTAGTTTGGTACAGCGGGGGGGTTAATATCAGCCTAGCATTTAGTTTGGTACAGCGGGGGTTAATATCAGCCTAGCATTTAGTTTGGTACAGCAGTGGGTTAATATCAGCCTAGCATTTAGTTTGGTACAGCAGTGGGTTAATATCAGCCTAGCATTTAGTTTGGTACAGCGGGGGGGTTAATATCAGCCTAGCATTTAGTTTGGTACAGCAGTGGGTTAATATCAGCCTAGCATTTAGTTTGGTACAGCGGGGGGGTTAATATCAGCCTAGCATTTAGTTTGGTACAGCAGTGGGTTAATATCAGCCTAGCATTTAGTTTGGTACAGCGGGGGTTAATATCAGCCTAGCATTTAGTTTGGTACAGCAGGGTTAATATCAGCCTAGCATTTAGTTTGGTACAGCGGGGGTTAATATCAGCCTAGCATTTAGTTTGGTACAGCAGGGGTTAATATCAGCCTAGCATTTAGTTTGGTACAGCGGGGTTAATATCAGCCTAGCATTTAGTTTGGTACAGCGGGGTTAATATCAACCTAGCATTTAGTTTGGTACAGCGGGGTTAATATCAACCTAGCATTTAGTTTGGTACAGCGGGGGTTAATATCAGCCTAGCATTTAGTTTGGTACAGCGGGGGTTAATATCAGCCTAGCATTTAGTTTGGTACAGCAGGGGTTAATATCAACCTAGCATTTAGTTTGGTACAGCGGGGGTTAATATCAACCTAGCATTTAGTTTGGTACAGCAGTGGGTTAATATCAGCCTAGCATTTAGTTTGGTACAGCGGGGGTTAATATCAACCTAGCATTTAGTTTGGTACAGCGGGGGGGTTAATATCAACCTAGCATTTAGTTTGGTACAGCAGTGGGTTAATATCAGCCTAGCATTTAGTTTGGTACAGCGGGGGTTAATATCAACCTAGCATTTAGTTTGGTACAGCGGGGGGGTTAATATCAGCCTAGCATTTAGTTTGGTACAGCGGTTAATATCAGCCAAGCATTTAGTTTGGTACAGCAGTGGGTTAATATCAGCCTAGCATTTAGTTTGGTACAGCGGGGGTTAATATCAGCCAAGCATTTAGTTTGGTACAGCAGTGGGTTAATATCAGCCTAGCATTTAGTTTGGTACAGCGGGGGGGTTAATATCAGCCTAGCATTTAGTTTGGTACAGCAGTGGGTTAATATCAGCCTAGCATTTAGTTTGGTACAGCGGGGGTTAATATCAGCCTAGCATTTAGTTTGGTACAGCAGGGGGTTAATATCAGCCTAGCATTTAGTTTGGTACAGCGGGGGGTTAATATCAGCCTAGCATTTAGTTTGGTACAGCAGGGGGTTAATATCAGCCTAGCATTTAGTTTGGTACAGCGGGGTTAATATCAGCCTAGCATTTAGTTTGGTACAGCGGGTTAATATCAACCTAGCATTTAGTTTAGTACAGCAGGGGGTTAATATCAACCTAGCATTTAGTTTGGTACAGCGGGGGGGTTAATATCAGCCTAGCATTTAGTTTGGTACAGCGGGGGTTAATATCAGCCTAGCATTTAGTTTGGTACAGCAGGGTTAATATCAGCCTAGCATTTAGTTTGGTACAGCGGGGTTAATATCAGCCTAGCATTTAGTTTGGTACAGCGGGGGTTAATATCAGCCTAGCATTTAGTTTGGTACAGCGGGGTTAATATCAGCCTAGCATTTAGTTTGGTACAGCGGGGTTAATATCAGCCTAGCATTTAGTTTGGTACAGCGGGGTTAATATCAGCCTAGCATTTAGTTTGGTACAGCGGGGGTTAATATCAGCCTAGCATTTAGTTTGGTACAGCGGGGGTTAATATCAACCTAGCATTTAGTTTGGTACAGCAGTGGGTTAATATCAGCCTAGCATTTAGTTTGGTACAGCGGGGGGGTTAATATCAGCCTAGCATTTAGTTTGGTACAGCGGGGGTTAATATCAGCCTAGCATTTAGTTTGGTACAGCAGTGGGTTAATATCAGCCTAGCATTTAGTTTGGTACAGCGGGGGGGTTAATATCAGCCTAGCATTTAGTTTGGTACAGCGGGGGTTAATATCAGCCTAGCATTTAGTTTGGTACAGCGAGGGGGTTAATATCAGCCTAGCATTTAGTTTGGTACAGCAGGGGTTAATATCAACCTAGCATTTAGTTTGGTACAGCGGGGGGGTTAATATCAACCTAGCATTTAGTTTGGTACAGCGGGGGTTAATATCAGCCTAGCATTTAGTTTGGTACAGCAGGGGTTAATATCAGCCTAGCATTTAGTTTGGTACAGCAGTGGGTTAATATCAGCCTAACATTTAGTTTGGTACAGCAGTGGGTTAATATCAGCCTAGCATTTAGTTTGGTACAGCGGGGGGGTTAATATCAGCCTAGCATTTAGTTTGGTACAGCGGGGTTAATATCAGCCTAGCATTTAGTTTGGTACAGCGGGGGTTAATATCAGCCTAGCATTTAGTTTGGTACAGCAGTGGGTTAATATCAGCCTAGCATTTAGTTTGGTACAGCGGGGGGGTTAATATCAGCCTAGCATTTAGTTTGGTACAGCGGGGGTTAATATCAGCCTAGCATTTAGTTTGGTACAGCGGGGGGGTTAATATCAGCCTAGCATTTAGTTTGGTACAGCGGGGGTTAATATCAGCCTAGCATTTAGTTTGGTACAGCAGTGGGTTAATATCAGCCTAGCATTTAGTTTGGTACAGCGGGTTAATATCAGCCTAGCATTTAGTTTGGTACAGCGGGGTTAATATCAACCTAGCATTTAGTTTGGTACAGTGGGTTAATATCAGCCTAGCATTTAGTTTGGTACAGCGGGGTTAATATCAGCCTAGCATTTAGTTTGGTACAGCGGGGGGTTAATATCAGCCTAGCATTTAGTTTGGTACAGCGGGGGGTTAATATCAGCCTAGCATTTAGTTTGGTACAGCAGGGTTAATATCAGCCTAGCATTTAGTTTGGTACAGCGGGGTTAATATCAACCTAGCATTTAGTTTGGTACAGCAGTGGGTTAATATCAGCCTAGCATTTAGTTTGGTACAGCGGGGGTTAATATCAGCCTAGCATTTAGTTTGGTACAGCGGGGTTAATATCAACCTAGCATTTAGTTTGGTACAGCAGTGGGTTAATATCAGCCTAGCATTTAGTTTGGTACAGCGGGGTTAATATCAGCCTAGCATTTAGTTTGGTACAGCAGGGGGTTAATATCAGCCTAGCATTTAGTTTGGTACAGCGGGGTTAATATCAGCCTAGCATTTAGTTTGGTACAGCAGTGGGTTAATATCAGCCTAGCATTTAGTTTGGTACAGCCGGGGGTTAATATCAGCCTAGCATTTAGTTTGGTACAGTGGGTTAATATCAGCCTAGCATTTAGTTTGGTACAGCGGGGGTTAATATCAGCCTAGCATTTAGTTTGGTACAGCGGGGTTAATATCAGCCTAGCATTTAGTTTTGGTACAGCAGGGTTAATATCAGCCTAGCATTTAGTTTGGTACAGCGGGGTTAATATCAGCCTAGCATTTAGTTTGGTACAGCGGGGGTTAATATCAGCCTAGCATTTAGTTTGGTACAGCGTGGGTTAATATCAGCCTAGCATTTAGTTTGGTACAGTTGGGGTTAATATCAGCCTAGCATTTAGTTTGGTACAGCGGGTTAATATCAGCCTAGCATTTAGTTTGGTACAGCGGGTTAATATCAGCCTAGCATTTAGTTTGGTACAGCTGGGGGTTAATATCAGCCTAGCATTTAGTTTGGTACAGCGGGGTTAATATCAGCCTAGCATTTAGTTTGGTACAGCGGGGTTAATATCAGCCTAGCATTTAGTTTGGTACAGCGAGGGTTAATATCAGCCTAGCATTTAGTTTGGTACAGCGGGGTTAATATCAGCCTAGCATTTAGTTTGGTACAGCGGGGGTTAATATCAGCCTAGCATTTAGTTTGGTACAGCGGGTTAATATCAGCCTAGCATTTAGTTTGGTACAGCGGGGTTAATATCAGCCTAGCATTTAGTTTGGTACAGCGGGGTTAATATCAGCCTAGCATTTAGTTTGGTACAGCGGGGTTAATATCAGCCTAGCATTTAGTTTGGTACAGCGGGGTTAATATCAGCCTAGCATTTAGTTTGGTACAGTGGGGGTTAATATCAGCCTAGCATTTAGTTTGGTACAGCGGTTAATATCAGCCTAGCATTTAGTTTGGTACAGCGGGGGTTAATATCAGCCTAGCATTTAGTTTGGTACAGCGGGGGTTAATATCAGCCTAGCATTTAGTTTGGTACAGCGGGGGTTAATATCAGCCTAGCATTTAGTTTGGTACAGTGGGGTTAATATCAGCCTAGCATTTAGTTTGGTACAGCGAGCATATCAGCCTAGCATTTAGTTTGGTACAGCGGGGGTTAATATCAGCCTAGCATTTAGTTTGGTACAGCGGAGGTTAATATCAGCCTAGCATTTAGTTTGGTACAGCGGGGGTTAATATCAGCCTAGCATTTAGTTTGGTACAGCGGGGTTAATATCAGCCTAGCATTTAGTTTGGTACAGCGGGGTTAATATCAGCCTAGCATTTAGTTTGGTACAGCGGGGTTAATATCAGCCTAGCATTTAGTTTGGTACAGCGGGGTTAATATCAGCCTAGCATTTAGTTTGGTACAGCTGGGGTTAATATCAGCCTAGCATTTAGTTTGGTACAGCGGTTAATATCAGCCTAGCATTTAGTTTGGTACAGCGGGGTTAATATCAGCCTAGCATTTAGTTTGGTACAGCGGGGTTAATATCAGCCTAGCATTTAGTTTGGTACAGCGGGGGGTTAATATCAGCCTAGCATTTAGTTTGGTACAGCGGGGGTTAATATCAGCCTAGCATTTAGTTTGGTACAGCGGGGGTTAATATCAGCCTAGCATTTAGTTTGGTACAGCGGGTTAATATCAGCCTAGCATTTAGTTTGGTACAGCGGGGGTTAATATCAGCCTAGCATTTAGTTTGGTACAGCGGGGTTAATATCAGCCTAGCATTTAGTTTGGTACAGCGGGGGTTAATATCAGCCTAGCATTTAGTTTGGTACAGCGGGGTTAATATCAGCCTAGCATTTAGTTTGGTACAGCGGGGTTAATATCAGCCTAGCATTTAGTTTGGTACAGCGGGGGGTTAATATCAGCCTAGCATTTAGTTTGGTACAGTGGGGGTTAATATCAGCCTAGCATTTAGTTTGGTACAGCGGGGTTAATATCAGCCTAGCATTTAGTTTGGTACAGCTGGGGTTAATATCAGCCTAGCATTTAGTTTGGTACAGCGGGGTTAATATCAGCCTAGCATTTAGTTTGGTACAGCGGGGGTTAATATCAGCCTAGCATTTAGTTTGGTACAGCGGGGTTAATATCAGCCTAGCATTTAGTTTGGTACAGCGGGGTTAATATCAGCCTAGCATTTAGTTTGGTACAGCGGGGGTTAATATCAGCCTAGCATTTAGTTTGGTACAGCGGGGTTAATATCAGCCTAGCATTTAGTTTGGTACAGCGGGGGTTAATATCAGCCTAGCATTTAGTTTGGTACAGCGGGGTTAATATCAGCCTAGCATTTAGTTTGGTACAGCGGGGTTAATATCAGCCTAGCATTTAGTTTGGTACAGCGGGGGTTAATATCAGCCTAGCATTTAGTTTGGTACAGCGGGGTTAATATCAGCCTAGCATTTAGTTTGGTACAGCGGGGGTTAATATCAGCCTAGCATTTAGTTTGGTACAGCGGGGTTAATATCAGCCTAGCATTTAGTTTGGTACAGCGGGGTTAATATCAGCCTAGCATTTAGTTTGGTACAGCGGGGTTAATATCAGCCTAGCATTTAGTTTGGTACAGCGGAGGGTTAATATCAGCCTAGCATTTAGTTTGGTACAGCGGGGTTAATATCAGCCTAGCATTTAGTTTGGTACAGCGGGGTTAATATCAGCCTAGCATTTAGTTTGGTACAGCGGGGTTAATATCAGCCTAGCATTTAGTTTGGTACAGCGGGGGTTAATATCAGCCTAGCATTTAGTTTGGTACAGCGAGGGTTAATATCAGCCTAGCATTTAGTTTGGTACAGCGGGTTAATATCAGCCTAGCATTTAGTTTGGTACAGCGGGGTTAATATCAGCCTAGCATTTAGTTTGGTACAGCGGGGTTAATATCAGCCTAGCATTTAGTTTGGTACAGCGGGTTAATATCAGCCTAGCATTTAGTTTGGTACAGCGGGGTTAATATCAGCCTAGCATTTAGTTTGGTACAGCGGGGGTTAATATCAGCCTAGCATTTAGTTTGGTACAGCGGGGGTTAATATCAGCCTAGCATTTAGTTTGGTACAGCGGGGGTTAATATCAGCCTAGCATTTAGTTTGGTACAGCGGGGGTTAATATCAGCCTAGCATTTAGTTTGGTACAGTGGGGTTAATATCAGCCTAGCATTTAGTTTTGGTACAGCGGGGTTAATATCAGCCTAGCATTTAGTTTGGTACAGCGGGGTTAATATCAGCCTAGCATTTAGTTTGGTACAGCGGGGGTTAATATCAGCCTAGCATTTAGTTTGGTACAGCGGGGTTAATATCAGCCTAGCATTTAGTTTGGTACAGCGGGGGTTAATATCAGCCTAGCATTTAGTTTGGTACAGCGGGGTTAATATCAGCCTAGCATTTAGTTTGGTACAGCGGGGTTAATATCAGCCTAGCATTTAGTTTGGTACAGCGGGGGTTAATATCAGCCTAGCATTTAGTTTGGTACAGCGGGTTAATATCAGCCTAGCATTTAGTTTGGTACAGCGGGGTTAATATCAGCCTAGCATTTAGTTTGGTACAGCGGGGTTAATATCAGCCTAGCATTTAGTTTGGTACAGCGGGGTTAATATCAGCCTAGCATTTAGTTTGGTACAGCGGGGGTTAATATCAGCCTAGCATTTAGTTTGGTACAGCGGGGTTAATATCAGCCTAGCATTTAGTTTGGTACAGCAGGGTTAATATCAGCCTAGCATTTAGTTTGGTACAGCGGGGGTTAATATCAGCCTAGCATTTAGTTTGGTACAGCGGGGTTAATATCAGCCTAGCATTTAGTTTGGTACAGCGGGGTTAATATCAGCCTAGCATTTAGTTTGGTACAGCGGGGGTTAATATCAGCCTAGCATTTAGTTTGGTACAGCGAGGGTTAATATCAGCCTAGCATTTAGTTTGGTACAGCGGGGTTAATATCAGCCTAGCATTTAGTTTGGTACAGCGGGGTTAATATCAGCCTAGCATTTAGTTTGGTACAGCGGGGGTTAATATCAGCCTAGCATTTAGTTTGGTACAGCGGGGGTTAATATCAGCCTAGCATTTAGTTTGGTACAGCGGGGGGGTTAATATCAGCCTAGCATTTAGTTTGGTACAGCGGGGGTTAATATCAGCCTAGCATTTAGTTTGGTACAGCAGGGGGTTAATATCAGCCTAGCATTTAGTTTGGTACAGCGGGGTTAATATCAGCCTAGCATTTAGTTTGGTACAGCGGGGTTAATATCAGCCTAGCATTTAGTTTGGTACAGCGGGGGTTAATATCAGCCTAGCATTTAGTTTGGTACAGCGGGGTTAATATCAGCCTAGCATTTAGTTTGGTACAGCGGGGGTTAATATCAGCCTAGCATTTAGTTTGGTACAGCGGGGTTAATATCAGCCTAGCATTTAGTTTGGTACAGCGGGGGTTAATATCAGCCTAGCATTTAGTTTGGTACAGCGGGGGTTAATATCAGCCTAGCATTTAGTTTGGTACAGCGGGGGTTAATATCAGCCTAGCATTTAGTTTGGTACAGCGGGGTTAATATCAGCCTAGCATTTAGTTTGGTACAGCGGGGGTTAATATCAGCCTAGCATTTAGTTTGGTACAGCGGGGTTAATATCAGCCTAGCATTTAGTTTGGTACAGCGGGGTTAATATCAGCCTAGCATTTAGTTTGGTACAGCGGGGGTTAATATCAGCCTAGCATTTAGTTTGGTACAGCGGGGGTTAATATCAGCCTAGCATTTAGTTTGGTACAGCGGGGTTAATATCAGCCTAGCATTTAGTTTGGTACAGCGAGGGTTAATATCAGCCTAGCATTTAGTTTGGTACAGCGGGGTTAATATCAGCCTAGCATTTAGTTTGGTACAGCGGGGTTAATATCAGCCTAGCATTTAGTTTGGTACAGCGGGGGTTAATATCAGCCTAGCATTTAGTTTGGTACAGCTGGGGTTAATATCAGCCTAGCATTTAGTTTGGTACAGCGGGGTTAATATCAGCCTAGCATTTAGTTTGGTACAGCGGGGTTAATATCAGCCTAGCATTTAGTTTGGTACAGCGGGGGTTAATATCAGCCTAGCATTTAGTTTGGTACAGCGGGGTTAATATCAGCCTAGCATTTAGTTTGGTACAGCGGGGTTAATATCAGCCTAGCATTTAGTTTGGTACAGCAGTGGGGTTAATATCAGCCTAGCATTTAGTTTGGTACAGCGGGGGTTAATATCAGCCTAGCATTTAGTTTGGTACAGCGGGGTTAATATCAGCCTAGCATTTAGTTTGGTACAGCTGGGGTTAATATCAGCCTAGCATTTAGTTTGGTACAGCGGGGTTAATATCAGCCTAGCATTTAGTTTGGTACAGCGGGGGTTAATATCAGCCTAGCATTTAGTTTGGTACAGCGGGGGTTAATATCAGCCTAGCATTTAGTTTGGTACAGCGGGGTTAATATCAGCCTAGCATTTAGTTTGGTACAGCGGGGGTTAATATCAGCCTAGCATTTAGTTTGGTACAGCTGGGTTAATATCAGCCTAGCATTTAGTTTGGTACAGCGGGGTTAATATCAGCCTAGCATTTAGTTTGGTACAGCGGGGGGTTAATATCAGCCTAGCATTTAGTTTGGTACAGTGGGGGTTAATATCAGCCTAGCATTTAGTTTGGTACAGCAGGGGTTAATATCAGCCTAGCATTTAGTTTGGTACAGTGGGGGTTAATATCAGCCTAGCATTTAGTTTGGTACAGCGGGGGTTAATATCAGCCTAGCATTTAGTTTGGTACAGCGGGGGTTAATATCAGCCTAGCATTTAGTTTGGTACAGCGGGGGGTTAATATCAGCCTAGCATTTAGTTTGGTACAGCGGGGGTTAATATCAGCCTAGCATTTAGTTTGGTACAGCGGGGGTTAATATCAGCCTAGCATTTAGTTTGGTACAGCGGGGTTAATATCAGCCTAGCATTTAGTTTGGTACAGCGGGGGTTAATATCAGCCTAGCATTTAGTTTGGTACAGCGGGGTTAATATCAGCCTAGCATTTAGTTTGGTACAGCGGGGGTTAATATCAGCCTAGCATTTAGTTTGGTACAGCGGGGTTAATATCAGCCTAGCATTTAGTTTGGTACAGCGGGGGTTAATATCAGCCTAGCATTTAGTTTGGTACAGCGGGGGTTAATATCAGCCTAGCATTTAGTTTGGTACAGCGGGGTTAATATCAGCCTAGCATTTAGTTTGGTACAGCGGGGGTTAATATCAGCCTAGCATTTAGTTTGGTACAGCGGGGTTAATATCAGCCTAGCATTTAGTTTGGTACAGCGGGGGTTAATATCAGCCTAGCATTTAGTTTGGTACAGCGGGGTTAATATCAGCCTAGCATTTAGTTTGGTACAGCGGGGGTTAATATCAGCCTAGCATTTAGTTTGGTACAGCAGGGGTTAATATCAGCCTAGCATTTAGTTTGGTACAGCGGGGTTAATATCAGCCTAGCATTTAGTTTGGTACAGCGGGGGTTAATATCAGCCTAGCATTTAGTTTGGTACAGCGGGGTTAATATCAGCCTAGCATTTAGTTTGGTACAGCGGGGGTTAATATCAGCCTAGCATTTAGTTTGGTACAGCGGGGTTAATATCAGCCTAGCATTTAGTTTGGTACAGCGGGGTTAATATCAGCCTAGCATTTAGTTTGGTACAGCGGGGTTAATATCAGCCTAGCATTTAGTTTGGTACAGCGGGGGTTAATATCAGCCTAGCATTTAGTTTGGTACAGCGGGGGTTAATATCAGCCTAGCATTTAGTTTGGTACAGCAGGGTTAATATCAGCCTAGCATTTAGTTTGGTACAGCGGGGGTTAATATCAGCCTAGCATTTAGTTTGGTACAGCGGGGTTAATATCAGCCTAGCATTTAGTTTGGTACAGCGGGGTTAATATCAGCCTAGCATTTAGTTTGGTACAGCGGGGTTAATATCAGCCTAGCATTTAGTTTGGTACAGCGGGGGTTAATATCAGCCTAGCATTTAGTTTGGTACAGCAGGGGTTAATATCAGCCTAGCATTTAGTTTGGTACAGCAGGGGGTTAATATCAGCCTAGCATTTAGTTTGGTACAGCGGGGTTAATATCAGCCTAGCATTTAGTTTGGTACAGCGGGGTTAATATCAGCCTAGCATTTAGTTTGGTACAGCGGGGGTTAATATCAGCCTAGCATTTAGTTTGGTACAGCGGGGTTAATATCAGCCTAGCATTTAGTTTGGTACAGCGGGGGTTAATATCAGCCTAGCATTTAGTTTGGTACAGCGGGGTTAATATCAGCCTAGCATTTAGTTTGGTACAGCGGGGTTAATATCAGCCTAGCATTTAGTTTGGTACAGCGGGGTTAATATCAGCCTAGCATTTAGTTTGGTACAGCGGGGGTTAATATCAGCCTAGCATTTAGTTTGGTACAGCGGGGGTTAATATCAGCCTAGCATTTAGTTTGGTACAGCGGGGGTTAATATCAGCCTAGCATTTAGTTTGGTACAGCGGGGTTAATATCAGCCTAGCATTTAGTTTGGTACAGCGGGGTTAATATCAGCCTAGCATTTAGTTTGGTACAGCGGGGGTTAATATCAGCCTAGCATTTAGTTTGGTACAGCGGGGGTTAATATCAGCCTAGCATTTAGTTTGGTACAGCGGGGTTAATATCAGCCTAGCATTTAGTTTGGTACAGCGGGGTTAATATCAGCCTAGCATTTAGTTTGGTACAGCGGGGGTTAATATCAGCCTAGCATTTAGTTTGGTACAGCGGGGTTAATATCAGCCTAGCATTTAGTTTGGTACAGCGGGGTTAATATCAGCCTAGCATTTAGTTTGGTACAGCGGGGTTAATATCAGCCTAGCATTTAGTTTGGTACAGCGGGTTAATATCAGCCTAGCATTTAGTTTGGTACAGCGGGGTTAATATCAGCCTAGCATTTAGTTTGGTACAGCGGGGGGTTAATATCAGCCTAGCATTTAGTTTGGTACAGCGGGGGGTTAATATCAGCCTAGCATTTAGTTTGGTACAGCGGGGGTTAATATCAGCCTAGCATTTAGTTTGGTACAGCGGGGGTTAATATCAGCCTAGCATTTAGTTTGGTACAGCGGGTTAATATCAGCCTAGCATTTAGTTTGGTACAGCGGGGGTTAATATCAGCCTAGCATTTAGTTTGGTACAGCGGGGGTTAATATCAGCCTAGCATTTAGTTTGGTACAGCGGGGTTAATATCAGCCTAGCATTTAGTTTGGTACAGCGGGGTTAATATCAGCCTAGCATTTAGTTTGGTACAGCGGGGTTAATATCAGCCTAGCATTTAGTTTGGTACAGCGGGGTTAATATCAGCCTAGCATTTAGTTTGGTACAGCAGGGGTTAATATCAGCCTAGCATTTAGTTTGGTACAGCGGGGGTTAATATCAGCCTAGCATTTAGTTTGGTACAGCGGGGTTAATATCAGCCTAGCATTTAGTTTGGTACAGCGGGGTTAATATCAGCCTAGCATTTAGTTTGGTACAGCGGGGTTAATATCAGCCTAGCATTTAGTTTGGTACAGCGGGGTTAATATCAGCCTAGCATTTAGTTTGGTACAGCGGGGGTTAATATCAGCCTAGCATTTAGTTTGGTACAGCGGGGTTAATATCAGCCTAGCATTTAGTTTGGTACAGCGGAGGTTAATATCAGCCTAGCATTTAGTTTGGTACAGCAGGGGGTTAATATCAGCCTAGCATTTAGTTTGGTACAGCGGGGGTTAATATCAGCCTAGCATTTAGTTTGGTACAGCAGGGGGTTAATATCAGCCTAGCATTTAGTTTGGTACAGCGGGGGTTAATATCAGCCTAGCATTTAGTTTGGTACAGCGGGGGTTAATATCAGCCTAGCATTTAGTTTGGTACAGTGGGGTTAATATCAGCCTAGCATTTAGTTTGGTACAGCAGGGGTTAATATCAGCCTAGCATTTAGTTTGGTACAGCGGGGTTAATATCAGCCTAGCATTTAGTTTGGTACAGCGGGGTTAATATCAGCCTAGCATTTAGTTTGGTACAGCGGGGGTTAATATCAGCCTAGCATTTAGTTTGGTACAGCAGGGGGTTAATATCAGCCTAGCATTTAGTTTGGTACAGCGGGGGTTAATATCAGCCTAGCATTTAGTTTGGTACAGCAGGGGGTTAATATCAGCCTAGCATTTAGTTTGGTACAGCGGGGGTTAATATCAGCCTAGCATTTAGTTTGGTACAGCGGGGGTTAATATCAACCTAGCATTTAGTTTGGTACAGCGGGGTTAATATCAGCCTAGCATTTAGTTTGGTACAGCGGGGTTAATATCAGCCTAGCATTTAGTTTGGTACAGCGGGGGTTAATATCAGCCTAGCATTTAGTTTGGTACAGCGGGGGTTAATATCAGCCTAGCATTTAGTTTGGTACAGCGGGGGTTAATATCAGCCTAGCATTTAGTTTGGTACAGCGGGGTTAATATCAGCCTAGCATTTAGTTTGGTACAGCGGGGTTAATATCAGCCTAGCATTTAGTTTGGTACAGCGGGGTTAATATCAGCCTAGCATTTAGTTTGGTACAGCGGGGTTAATATCAGCCTAGCATTTAGTTTGGTACAGCGGGGTTAATATCAGCCTAGCATTTAGTTTGGTACAGCGGGGTTAATATCAGCCTAGCATTTAGTTTGGTACAGCGGGGTTAATATCAGCCTAGCATTTAGTTTGGTACAGCGGGGTTAATATCAGCCTAGCATTTAGTTTGGTACAGCGGGGGTTAATATCAGCCTAGCATTTAGTTTGGTACAGCGGGGGTTAATATCAGCCTAGCATTTAGTTTGGTACAGCGGGGTTAATATCAGCCTAGCATTTAGTTTGGTACAGCGGGGTTAATATCAGCCTAGCATTTAGTTTGGTACAGCGGGGTTAATATCAGCCTAGCATTTAGTTTGGTACAGCGGGGGTTAATATCAGCCTAGCATTTAGTTTGGTACAGCGGGGTTAATATCAGCCTAGCATTTAGTTTGGTACAGCGGGGTTAATATCAGCCTAGCATTTAGTTTGGTACAGCGGGGTTAATATCAGCCTAGCATTTAGTTTGGTACAGCGGGGTTAATATCAGCCTAGCATTTAGTTTGGTACAGCGGGGGTTAATATCAGCCTAGCATTTAGTTTGGTACAGCGGGGTTAATATCAGCCTAGCATTTAGTTTGGTACAGCGGGGTTAATATCAGCCTAGCATTTAGTTTGGTACAGCGGGGGTTAATATCAGCCTAGCATTTAGTTTGGTACAGCGGGGTTAATATCAGCCTAGCATTTAGTTTGGTACAGCGGGGTTAATATCAGCCTAGCATTTAGTTTGGTACAGCGGGGGTTAATATCAGCCTAGCATTTAGTTTGGTACAGCGGGGGTTAATATCAGCCTAGCATTTAGTTTGGTACAGCGGGGTTAATATCAGCCTAGCATTTAGTTTGGTACAGTGGGGTTAATATCAGCCTAGCATTTAGTTTGGTACAGCGGGGGTTAATATCAGCCTAGCATTTAGTTTGGTACAGCGGGGTTAATATCAGCCTAGCATTTAGTTTGGTACAGCGGGGTTAATATCAGCCTAGCATTTAGTTTGGTACAGCGGGGGTTAATATCAGCCTAGCATTTAGTTTGGTACAGCGGGGTTAATATCAGCCTAGCATTTAGTTTGGTACAGCGGGGTTAATATCAGCCTAGCATTTAGTTTGGTACAGCGGGGTTAATATCAGCCTAGCATTTAGTTTGGTACAGCGGGGTTAATATCAGCCTAGCATTTAGTTTGGTACAGCGAGGGGGTTAATATCAGCCTAGCATTTAGTTTGGTACAGCGGGGGTTAATATCAGCCTAGCATTTAGTTTGGTACAGCGGGGGTTAATATCAGCCTAGCATTTAGTTTGGTACAGCGGGGGTTAATATCAGCCTAGCATTTAGTTTGGTACAGCGGGGGTTAATATCAGCCTAGCATTTAGTTTGGTACAGCGGGGGGTTAATATCAGCCTAGCATTTAGTTTGGTACAGCGGGGGTTAATATCAGCCTAGCATTTAGTTTGGTACAGCGGGGTTAATATCAGCCTAGCATTTAGTTTGGTACAGCGGGGGTTAATATCAGCCTAGCATTTAGTTTGGTACAGCGGGGTTAATATCAGCCTAGCATTTAGTTTGGTACAGCGGGGGGTTAATATCAGCCTAGCATTTAGTTTGGTACAGCGGGGGTTAATATCAGCCTAGCATTTAGTTTGGTACAGCGGGGGTTAATATCAGCCTAGCATTTAGTTTGGTACAGCGGGGGTTAATATCAGCCTAGCATTTAGTTTGGTACAGCGGGGTTAATATCAGCCTAGCATTTAGTTTGGTACAGCGGGGTTAATATCAGCCTAGCATTTAGTTTGGTACAGCGGGGGTTAATATCAGCCTAGCATTTAGTTTGGTACAGCGGGGTTAATATCAGCCTAGCATTTAGTTTGGTACAGCGGGGTTAATATCAGCCTAGCATTTAGTTTGGTACAGCGGGGGGTTAATATCAGCCTAGCATTTAGTTTGGTACAGCGGGGGTTAATATCAGCCTAGCATTTAGTTTGGTACAGCAGGGGTTAATATCAGCCTAGCATTTAGTTTGGTACAGCGGGGGTTAATATCAGCCTAGCATTTAGTTTGGTACAGCGGGGGTTAATATCAGCCTAGCATTTAGTTTGGTACAGCGGGGGTTAATATCAGCCTAGCATTTAGTTTGGTACAGTGGGGGTTAATATCAGCCTAGCATTTAGTTTGGTACAGCGGGGTTAATATCAGCCTAGCATTTAGTTTGGTACAGCAGTTGGTTAATATCAGCCTAGCATTTAGTTTGGTACAGCGGGGGTTAATATCAGCCTAGCATTTAGTTTGGTACAGCGGGGGTTAATATCAGCCTAGCATTTAGTTTGGTACAGTGGGGGTTAATATCAGCCTAGCATTTAGTTTGGTACAGTGGGGTTAATATCAGCCTAGCATTTAGTTTGGTACAGCGGGGGTTAATATCAGCCTAGCATTTAGTTTGGTACAGCAGGGTTAATATCAGCCTAGCATTTAGTTTGGTACAGTGGGGGTTAATATCAGCCTAGCATTTAGTTTGGTACAGCGGGGGTTAATATCAGCCTAGCATTTAGTTTGGTACAGCGGGGGTTAATATCAGCCTAGCATTTAGTTTGGTACAGCGGGGGGTTAATATCAGCCTAGCATTTAGTTTGGTACAGCGGGGGTTAATATCAGCCTAGCATTTAGTTTGGTACAGCGGGGGTTAATATCAGCCTAGCATTTAGTTTGGTACAGCGAGGGTTAATATCAGCCTAGCATTTAGTTTGGTACAGCGGGGTTAATATCAGCCTAGCATTTAGTTTGGTACAGCGGGGTTAATATCAGCCTAGCATTTAGTTTGGTACAGCGGGGTTAATATCAGCCTAGCATTTAGTTTGGTACAGCGGGGGTTAATATCAGCCTAGCATTTAGTTTGGTACAGCGGGGGTTAATATCAGCCTAGCATTTAGTTTGATACAGCGAGGGTTAATATCAGCCTAGCATTTAGTTTGGTACAGCGGGGTTAATATCAGCCTAGCATTTAGTTTGGTACAGCGGGGTTAATATCAGCCTAGCATTTAGTTTGGTACAGTGGGGGTTAATATCAGCCTAGCATTTAGTTTGGTACAGCGGGGGTTAATATCAGCCTAGCATTTAGTTTGGTACAGCGGGGTTAATATCAGCCTAGCATTTAGTTTGGTACAGCGGGGGTTAATATCAGCCTAGCATTTAGTTTGGTACAGCGGGGTTAATATCAGCCTAGCATTTAGTTTTGGTACAGCGGGGTTAATATCAGCCTAGCATTTAGTTTGGTACAGCGGGGGTTAATATCAGCCTAGCATTTAGTTTAGTACAGCGGGGGGTTAATATCAGCCTAGCATTTAGTTTGGTACAGCGGGGGGTTAATATCAGCCTAGCATTTAGTTTAGTACAGCGGGGGGTTAATTTCAGCCTAGCATTTAGTTTGGTACAGCGGGGGGTTAATATCAGCCTAGCATTTAGTTTGGTACAGCGGGGGTTAATATCAGCCTAGCATTTAGTTTGGTACAGCGGGGGGTTAATATCAGCCTAGTATTTAGTTTGGTACAGCGGGGGGTTAATATCAGCCTAGTATTTAGTTCGGTACAGTGGGGGTTAATATCAACCTAGCATTTAGTTTGGTACAGCGGGGGGTTAATATCAGCCTAGTATTTAGTTCGGTACAGTGGGGGGGTTAATATCAGCCTAGCATTTAGTTTGGTACAGCGGGGTTAATATCAGCCTAGCATTTAGTTTGGTACAGCGGGGGGTCAATATCAGCCTCGCTGTCTGCCTGTCTGACCTCGGAAACAATGTTTAATTTTTGAATTTCGATATCTGTACCATACATAGAATGAATGGTTCCCAGACACGACAAGTTTTTTCTGAGCCAGTCGAAATCACACGTCATCGTCATTATCATGGACATATCCAAGTAAATGCCAGTAGAAAAAAGGCTCAAACAAAGGAAAATGCACTAGTGTCCTGTAATTCCAGGTTCAGTGTTTGACATGACTGAGTTAGCTGACAAGAACGTTATCCAGCATGAATAGCGACCATTTTGTTTAGAACGGACAACCAGGCCTTTTGCATAGCAACTATTCAAAACATCGTGAATGACTGGCAGGCTTCTGTAGCAACATGACCAAAATAACTAACAACCAGAGTTTTGTACAGACTATATCTTCTGGTGGAATAATTACATTCTATGAATTAACTTATCAAAATAACTTTTTTTTATTAAAATATGTAATTTACTGTTATTTTAATATGTTGGCAACAGTTTTAGGCACACGTCGGGACGAACGTTTCAGGCTATCACGTCGGGCCTGAAGAACGCCATTTTCCTGTGACTGTATTCATGATGCAGCACTGCCTCTTACCTGTGACTGTATTCATGATATAGCACTGCCTCTTACCTGTGACTGTATTCATGATACAGCGCTGCCTCCAACCTGTGACTGTATTCATGATATAGCACTGCCTCTTATCTGTGACTATATTCATGATGCAGCACTGCCTCTTACCTGTGACTGTATTCATGATATAGCACTGCCTCTTACCTGTGACTGTATTCATGATATAGCACTGCCTCTTACCTGTGACTGTATTCATGATATAGCACTGCCTCTTATCTGTGACTGTATTCATGATATAGCACTGCCTCTTACCTGTGACTGTATTCATGATATAGCACTGCCTCTTACATGTGACTGTATTCATGATACAGCACTGCCTCTTACATGTGACTGTATTCATGATATAGCACTGCCTCTTACCTGTGACTATATTCATGATACAGCACTGCCTCTTACCTGTGACTGTATTCATGATATAGCACTGCCTCTTACCTGTGACTGTATTCATGATACAGCACTGCCTCTTACCTGTGACTGTATTCATGATATAGCACTGCCTCTTACCTGTGACTGTATTCATGATATAGCACTGCCTCTTACCTGTGACTGTATTCATGATACAGCACTGCCTCTTACCTGTGACTGTATTCATGATACAACACTGCCTCTTACCTGTGACTGTATTCATGATATAGCACTGCCTCTTACCTGTGACTATATTCATGATACAGCACTGCCTCTTACCTGTGACTGTACTCATGATACAGCACTGCCTCTTACCTGTGACTGTATTCATGATACAGCACTGCCTCTTACCTGTGACTGTATTCATGATATAGCACTGCCTCTTACCTGTGACTGTATTCATGATACAGCGCTGCCTCCAACCTGTGACTGTATTCATGATATTGCACTGCCTCTTATCTGTGACTATATTCATGATATAGCACTGCCTCTTACCTGTGACTGTATTCATGATACAACACTGCCTCTTACCTGTGACTGTATTGATATAGCACTGCCTCTTATCTGTGACTGTATTCATGATAGAGCACTGCCTCTTACCTGTGACTGTATTCATGATATAGCACTGCCTCTTACCTGTGACTTTATTCATTATATAGCACTGCCTCTTATCTGTGACTGTATTCATGATACAGCACTGCCTCTTACCTGTGACTGTATTCATGATACAACACTGCCTCTTACCTGTGACTGTATTCATGATACAGCACTGCCTCTTACCTGTGACTGTATTCATGATACAGCACTGCCTCTTACCTGTGACTGTATTCATGATACAGCACTGCCTCTTACCTGTGACTGTATTCATGATAGAGCACTGCCTCTTACCTGTGACTGTATTCATGATATAGCACTGCCTCTTGTGCCTTATTGCTTAAATAGAGGTTAAGCCATTTGATGTAATTCCATGTTAACTTTCTCTGCTTCACCGTTTGATCCTCCTTCCTCATAAAAGGGTCATATAAGTAAATGTGATTGATTGATCCCTCTCCTCTAAACTCTTACAGTAACGGAAGACTGGACCCGTGGTCAAGTGGTGGGGTGACCCGAAACATCTCGGACTCTGTGGTTGCCATAGTGATACCTGACGGAGCTCATCACCTGGACCTACGCTTCAACAACGAGTATGACCCTGCCACCGTCCTCTCAGCCCGCGCCCTGGAGGTGAAATACTTCAATCAGTGGATCACACAGGCCAGGAAACTACAAATACCAGGCTAAATCACTCTGAACTACAACTACCAGGCTAAATCACTCTGAACTACAACTACCAGGTTAAATCACTCAGACCTACAACTACCATGCTAAATCACTCTGAACTACAACTACCATGCTGTCACTCTGAACTACAACTACCAAGGGAAATCACTCTGAACTACAACTACCATGCTAAATCACTCTGAACTACAACTACCATGCTGTCACTCTGAACTACAACTACCAAGCTAAATCACTCTGAACTACAACTCCCAGGTTAAAGCACTCTGAACTACAACTACCAATCTAAATCACTCTGAACTACAACTCCCAGGTTAAAGCACTCTGAACTACAATGACTAAATCAAACAGAACTAAAACTGCCAGACTAAATTACTCTGAAATTAACCTCGTAGGCAGAAGCAAGGTGATTTGGGGCGCTAGCACCCCACTCCCGACACTACCAGGTGAAATGCAAGGCAAAATCCAAAAGTAGAATTATTAAACATGCACCAATATACAAGTGTTTGTGGCTTTGTTCCAATACCCTCTCTAGCAAACTACTTAGAAGGGAGCAATGTATTGGACGTATATTCTAAATGATATGCTAGTGTGGACATTGAAACTAAGCCTATGTTTGCATACCAAAAGTTACCTTATTCTCTACATAGTGCACTACTTTAGACCAGAGCCCTATGGACCCTGTTTAAAAGGAGTGTGCTATGTAGGGAATAGGGTGCCATATAATAATACAAACATTCTCTTCAAACACTAGAATGTACTGATGTATTTTCACTGGAATATTGTTTTGAGGTACTTGCACCAATGATCAGGTTTAGTTAGGTAGCTATTTCAATGTTGATTTAGTAATTTCATTGATTGGTTACAGTGTTCTGTTTCGTGACAAAGTCTCTAATTTTGATATTTTTTATAAATATTGTCTTAATTTGAAAATTAAAGACATTTTCACATAACACCAGATAATTCAGTTACAGTATTTATGAATTGTGTTTAATTGAAGTTTGATAGCTTACACATACTGTATATCAGAACAATAATTGTGTTTATTGGATAATTAGTACAGAGAATCTTTATTTACCAGCTCTCAGGAAAAAAGTATGATTTTTTTGTAAGTGTTTACAATTCTTTGTAATTGACAATTTTGTTAAACTAGAATTAGCATGTCAGTGATTCTAAAGGTTTTTAAACAATTGATAACATTCACTTGTAGTTTATAGTTTTTATACTACGGCATGAGTTGTATTTGGTCCAGAATTGACCCATATTTAACAACGGCAGCATAAGGGCTGGACCCAGTAGTATCTCTCCATGTCGTGTTACCATGTTTAGTTCATTGACTTTAATGGCAATATCCCTTTAATGTCTTACTGCTATTGCCATGTGTTGTGCCCAGATGAAAAGCAATTTTACTTTGATACTGTTTTTGTCTATCTTGGCAAATCTAAACTCACAAATTGAATACTTGCTAAATAAATAATGTGTATTCTACATTGAACATTTGAAAGATATGGACATTTAATGGACGAGTCATTGGCGTAACAATTATTCATATGTAGACATGCTGAACATCAGAGGGCTACTTTTAGAATCTATATATTCATCCTGTCATACTGAGCGTTCCCTGTCACACCGGGCGTTCCCTGTCACACCGAGCGTTCCCTATCACACCGAGCGTTCCCTGTCACTCCGAGCGTTCCCTGTCACACCGGGCGTTCCCTGTCACACCGAGCGTTCCCTGTCACACCGAGCGTTCCCTATCACACCGAGCGTTCCCTGTCACACCGAGCGTTCCCTATCACACCGAGCGTTCCCTGTCACTCCGAGCGTTCCCTGTCACACCGAGCGTTCCTGTCACACCGGCGTTCCCTGTCACACCGGCGTTCCCTATCACACGGCGTTCCCTGTCACGGCGTTCCCTGTCACACCTGTCACACGGCGTTCCCTGTCACTCCGAGCGTTCCCTGTCACACCGAGCGTTCCCTGTCACCAGCGTTCCCTATCACACCGAGCGTTCCCTGTCACTCCGAGCGTTCCCTGTCACACCGAGCGTTCCCTGTCACACCGAGCGTTCCCTGTCACACCGAGCGTTCCATGACAGACTGACCAGGTGAATCCAGGTGAAAGCTACGATCCCTTATTGATGTCACTCGTTAAATCCACTTCAATCAGTGTAGATGAAGGGGAGGAGACGGGTTAAAGAAGGATTGTTCAGCCTTGAGAGAATTTAAACATGGATTGTGTATGTGTGTCATTCCGAGGGTGAATAGGCAAGACAAAATATTGAAGTGCCTTTGAACAGGGGGTATGGTAGTAGGTGCCAGGCGCACCAGTTTGTGTCAAGAACTGCAACGCTGCTGGGTTTTTTCACGCTCAACAGTTTCAAGTGTATCAAGAATGGTCCACCACCCAAAGGACAGCCAGCCAACTTGACACAACTGTGGGAAGCATTGGAGTCAACATGGGCCAGCATCCCTGTGGAACGCTTTCCACGCCTTGTAGAGTCCATGACCCAACGAATTGAGGGGGTGCAACTTGATATTAGGAAAGTGTTCCTAATGTTTTGTTCACTCAGTGTATATGTGCATTCTGTTGCCAATCACAGCAGTAGCATGTGGTTGTGATTTAATAAAAAGCCAAATCGGAGGAGACCAATAACGGTGCTGGCGGGAGGTGATCGAGGTTGGTGGGGTAAAGTCACAGGGCTGCGTCCCAAATGGCTCCCTATTGCCTAAATAGTGCACTAGTTTTACACCAGGACTCAAGTGGTGCACTATAGCACTATATAGGCAATATGGTACCATTTGGGACGCGGGGATTGGTGGGAGTGTTGACCCTAACCCCATGCGGACCAGCCTGTGGGATTTCCCCTGGAACAGATTCATACAGCTGGGAACCTCAAAGCTTTTTAAATTGCTGTACCTAGAAGGGCCATGGTCCCCCGTCAGTTAACCCCTGCTAGCAATATTATTAATACTACACATGGGAGGCCAGAGAGGGTGGGAGGGGGACTAGGGTGGGAAGGAGGGAGGGCCTTGGTTTGCAGGAGTGAGGGAGGGCTAGGATGTGAAGGAAGGAGGGAGGGCCAGGGTGGGAAGGAGGGAGGGAGGGCCATGGTGGGAAGGAGGAGGGAGGGCCAGGGTGGGAAGGAGGGAGGGCCAGGGTGGGGAAGGAGGGAGGGCCAGGGTGGGAAGGAGGGAGGAGGACCATGGTGGGAAGGAGGGAGGGAGGGCCAGGGTGGGAAGGAGGGAGGGCCAGGGTGGGAAGGAGGGAGGGAGGGCCATGGTGGGAAGGAGGGAGGGCCAGGGTGGGAAGGAGGGAGGGAGGGAGGGCCATGGTGGGAAGGAGGGAGGGAGGGCCAGGGTGGGAAGGAGGGAGGGAGGGCCAGGGTGGGAAGGAGGGAGGGCCAGGGTGGGAAGGAGGGAGGGCCAGGGTGGGAAGGAGGGAAGGGGGGCCAGGGTGGAAAGGAGGGAGGGAGGGCCAGGGTGGAAAGGAAGGAGGGCCAGGGAGGAAGGGAAGGACAGAGGGAGGGAAGGTTAGGAGAGAGGCAGGGGGTACAGAGGGAGGGAAGGAGAGTTGATGGGTTTTTGTGGTTGACAGTAAAGTCATTGCTCTCAGAGCGACCAGCAATATCAGTGGTAATGACTTGGTTTTCATTTGAAGTCTTCTTTTTGTGATGGTTTTCTACATTATTTAGTTGGAAAATAATCCTAAACTTGTCAGTTATTGTAAATGGAGGGTTCATGTATTGTGTTGTATAAGGAGGGTTCATGTATTGTGTTCTATAAGGAGGGTTCTTGTATTGTGTTCTATAAGGAGGGTTCATGTATTGTGCGATATATGGAGGGTTCATGTATTGTGTTGTATAAGGAGGGTTCATGTATTGTGCGATATATGGAGGGTTCATGTATTGTGTTCTATAAGGAGGGTTCATGTATTGTGTTCTATAAGGAGGGTTCATGTATTGTGTTCTATAAGGAGGGTTCTTGTATTGTGTTGTATAAGGAGGGTTCATGTATTGTGCGATATATGGAGGGTTCATGTATTGTGTTGTATAAGGAGGGTTCATGTATTGTGTTCTAAATGGAGGGTTCATATATTGTGTTGTATAGGGAGGGTTGTATAAGGAGGGTTCATGTATTGTGTTGTATGAGGAGGGTTCATGTATTGTGTTGTGAATGGAGGGTTCTTGTATTGTATAAGCAGGGTTCATGTATTGTGTTGTATAAGGAGGGTTGTATAAGGAGGGTTCATGTATTGTGTTGTATAAGGAGGGTTGTATAAGGAGGGTTCATGTATTGTGTTGTAAATGGAGGGTTCATGTATTGTGTTCTATAAGGAGGGTTCATGTATTGTGTTGTGTAAGGAGGGTTCTTGTATTGTGTTGTATAAGGAGGGTTGTATAAGGAGGGTTCATGTATTGTGCGATATATGGAGGGTTCATGTATTGTGTTGTATAAGGAGGGTTCATGTATTGTGTTGTAAATGGAGGGTTCATGTATTGTGTTGTATAAGGAGGGTTGTATAAGGAGGGTTCATGTATTGTGTTGTATAAGGAGGGTTCATGTATTGTGATGTATAAGGAGGGTTCATGTATTGTGTTGTATAAGGAGGGTTCATGTATTGTGCTGTATAAGGAGGGTTCATGTATTGTGTTCTATAAGGAGGGTTCATGTATTGTGTTGTGTAAGGAGGGTTCATGTATTGTGTTGTAAATGGAGGGTTGTATAAGGAGGGTTCATGTATTGTGCTGTATAAGGAGGGTTCATGTATTGTGTTCTATAAGGAGGGTTCATGTATTGTGTTGTGTAAGGAGGGTTCTTGTATTGTGTTGTAAATGGAGGGTTCATGTATTGTGCGAAATATGGAGGGTTCATGTATTGTGTTGTATAAGGAGGGTTCATGTGTTGTGTTGTAAATGGAGGGTTCATGTATTGTGCGAAATATGGAGGGTTCATGTATTGTGTTGTATAAGGAGGGTTCATGTATTGTGTTGTAAATGGAGGGTTCATGTATTGTGCGAAATATGGAGGGTTCATGTATTGTGTTGTAAATGGAGGGTTCATGTATTGTGCGAAATATGGAGGGTTCATGTGTTGTGTTGTAAATGGAGGGTTCATGTATTGTGTTGTAAATGGAGGGTTCATGTATTGTGTTGTAAATGGAGGGTTCATGTATTGTGTTGTGTAAGGAGGGTTCTTGTATTGTGTTGTATAAGGAGGGTTCATGTATTGTGCGATATATGGAGGGTTCATGTGTTGTGTTGTAAATGGAGGGTTCATGTATTGTGTTGTAAATGGAGGGTTCATGTATTGTGCGAAATATGGAGGGTTCATGTATTGTGTTGTAAATGGAGGGTTCATGTATTGTGTTGTAAATGGAGGGTTCATGTATTGTGCGAAATATGGAGGGTTCATGTATTGTGTTGTAAATGGAGGGTTCTTGTATTGTGTTGTATAAGGAGGGTTCATGTATTGTGCGATATATGGAGGGTTCATGTATTGTGTTGTATAAGGAGGGTTCATGTGTTGTGTTGTAAATGGTGGGTTCATGTATTGTGTTGTATATGGAGGGTTCATGTATTGTGCGATATATGGAGGGTTCATGTATTGTGTTGTATAAGGAGGGTTGTATAAAGAGGGTTCATGTACTGTGTTGTATAAGGGGGGTTCATGTATTGTGTTGTATAAGGAGGGTTTTATAAGGAGGGTTGTATAAGGAGGGTTGTATAAGGAGGGTTGTATAGGGAGGGTTGTATAGGGAGGGTTGTATAAGGAGGGTTGTATAAGGAGGGTTGTATAGGGAGGGTTGTATAAGGAGGGCGCATAACAGTTGATAACACCAGACTTCTACATCATCATCTCAAAGGTCCCTGTTGTTTACATGTTGGAGCACTGTAATGTGAGATGCAATCTGAATCTCACATTAGAATGATTCAAATCCGTATTATTTTCTTTGTTGATTTTCAATTTGAACGTCATTATTTCGCTATGGCCTATACTTTCTCCTTCTGAACTTCTAACAGAGTGGGACGGGTGTGGCTTCATGACGATGATCAAGAGCAGCTGCTCACTGATATGACAGCTCCAATTCAAATGTTATTTGTCACATGCACCGAATACAACAGGTGTAGACCTTACAGTGAAATGCTGAATACAACAGGTGTAGACCTTACAGTGAAATGCTGAATACAACAGGTGTAGAACTTACAGTGAAATGCTGAATACAACAGGTGTAGACCTTACAGTGAAATGCTGAATACAACAGGTGTGGACCTTACAGTGAAATGCTGAATACAACAGGTGTAGACCTTACAGTGAAATGCTTACTTAACCAACAATGCAGTTTTTAGAAAAATACCCCAAAAAAGTAAGTAACAACAAATAATTAAAGAGCAGCAGTAAAATAACAACAGTGAGGCTATTTACAGGGGGGTACCGGTACAGAGTCAATGTGGAGGCTATTTACAGGGGGGTACCGGTACAGAGTCAATGTGGAGACTATATACAGGGTACTGTACAGAGTCAATGTGGAGGCTATATACAGGGGGTACCGGTACAGAGTCAATGTGGAGGCTATATACAGGGGTACCGGTACAGAGTCAATGTGGAGACTATATACAGGGGGTACTGTACAGAGTCAATGTGGAGGCTATATACAGGGGGTACTGTACAGAGTCAATGTGGAGACTATATACAGGGGGGGTACTGCACAGAGTCAATGTGGAGACTATATACAGGGGGTACCGGTACAGAGTCAATGTGGAGGCTATATACAGGGGGTACAGTACAGAGTCAATGTGGAGGCTATATACAGGGGGTACTGCACAGAGTCAATGTGGAGACTATATACAGGGGTACTGTACAGAGTCAATGTGGAGACTATATACAGGGGGTACTGCACAGAGTCAATGTGGAGGCTATATACAGGGGGTACTGTACAGAGTCAATGTGGAGACTATATACAGGGGGTACTGCGGTACAGAGTCAATGTGGAGACTATATACAGGGGGTACCTGTACAGAGTCAATGTGGAGGCTATATACAGGGGGTACTGTACAGAGTCAATGTGGAGACTATATACAGGGGGTACTGCACAGAGTCAATGTGGAGGCTATATACAGGGATACCGGTACAGAGTCAATGTGGAGACTATATACAGGGGGTACGGTACAGAGTCAATGTGGAGACTATATACAGGGGGTACCGGTACAGAGTCAATGTGGAGTCTACATACAGGGGGTACCTGTACAGAGTCAATGTGGAGGCTATATACAGGGGTACCGGTACAGAGTCAATGTGGAGGCTATATACAGGGTACAGTACAGAGTCAATGTGGAGGCTATATACAGGGGGTACCGGTACAGAGTCAATGTGGAGTCTACATACAGGGATACCTGTACAGAGTCGATGTGGAGGCTATATACAGGGGGTACCGGTACAGAGTCAATGTGGAGGCTATATACAGGGGTACCGGTACAGAGTCAATGTGGAGGCTATATACAGGGGTACGGTACAGAGTCAATGTGGAGGCTATATACAGGGGGTACCGGTACAGAGAGTCCAATGTGGAGGCTATATACAGGGTACCGGTACAGAGAGTCAATGTTGAGACTATATACAGGGGGTACTGTACAGAGTCAATGTGGAGTCTATATACAGGGGGTACCTGTACAGAGTCAATGTGGAGGCTATATACAGGGGGTACCGGTACAGAGTCAATGTGGAGGCTATATACAGGGGGTACCGGTACAGAGTCAATGTGGAGGCTATATACAGGGGTACGGTACAGAGTCAATGTGGAGGCTATATACAGGGGTACCGGTACAGAGTCAATGTGGAGGCTATATACAGGGGGTACCGGTACAGAGTCAATGTGGAGGCTATATACAGGGGGTACCTGTACAGAGTCAATGTGGAGGGCCACCGGTTAGTTGAGGTTATTTAGGTAATATGTACATGTAGGTAGAGTTATTAAAGTGATGATGCATAGACAATAACAGAGTAGCAGCAGCGTAAAGGGGGCGCAATGTGAGTAGTCTGGGTAGCCATTTGACAAGATGTTCAGGAGTCTTATGGCTTGGGGGTAAAAGCTCTTTTGAAGCCTCTTGGACCTAGACTTGGCGCTCCGGTTCCGCTTGCCGTGCCGTAGCAGAGAGAACAGTCTATGACTAGGGTGGCTGGAGTCTTTGACAATTTTTAGGGCCTTCCTCTGACACCGCCTGGTGTAGAGGTCCTGGATGGCAGGAAGCTTGGCCTCAGTGATGTACTGGGCCGTACGCACTACCCTCTGTAGTGCCTTGCAGTCGGAGGCCGAGCAGTTGCCATAGCAGGCAGTGATGCAACCAGTCAGGATGCTCTTGATGGTGCAGCTGTAGAACCTTTTGAGGATCTGAGGACCCATGCCAAATCTTTTTAGTCTCCTGAGGTGGAAAAGGTGTGCTTGGACCATGTTAGTTTGTTGGTGATGTGGACACCAAGGAACTTGAAGCTCTCAACCTGCTCCACTACAGCCCCGTCGATGAGAATGGGGTTGTGCTCTGTCCTCCTTTTCCTATAGTCCACAATCATCTCCTTAGTCTTGATCACTTGAGGGAGAGGTTGTTGTCCTGGCACCACACGGCCAAAGCAGTTACACCTCCGACACTGCCAAAACATCAGCTATGTGGGTGTCGACTATCACCGGTTCACGCTTGTTCTGATTGGATCTAGGCCTTTGTCTCACTTGTCCGACTATCAGGTCCCTTGTAAAGAAACCTCCTCAGTCTTTCTTCGACAGTATGTTGTTTATCAGTGTGATGGTAGACAGTATGTTGTTTATCAGTGTGTTGGTAGACAGTATGTTGTTTATCAGTGTGATGGTAGACAGTATGTTGTTTATCAGTGTGTTGGTAGACAGTATGTTGTTTATCAGTGTGTTGGTAGACAGTATGTTGTTTATCAGTGTGATGGTAGACAGTATGTTGTTTATCAGTGTGTTGGTAGACAGTATGTTGTTTATCAGTGTGATGGTAGACAGTATGTTGTTTATCAGTGTGATGGTAGACAGTATGTTGTTTATCAGCGTGTTGGTAGACAGTATGTTGTTTATCAGCGTGTTGGTAGACAGTATGTTGTTTATCAGCGTGATGGTAGACAGTATGTTGTTTATCAGTGTGATGGTAGACAGTATGTTGTTTATCAGCGTGATGGTAGACAATATGTTGTTTATCAGTGTGATGGTAGACAGTATGTTGTTTATCAGTGTGTTGGTAGACAGTATGTTGTTTATCAGTGTGATGGTAGACAATATGTTGTTTATCAGTGTGATGGTAGACAGTATGTTGTTTATCAGTGTGATGGTAGACAGTATGTTGTTTATCAGTGTGATGGTAGACAGTATGTTGTTTATCAGTGTGATGGTAGACAGTATGTTGTTTATCAGTGTGTTGGTAGACAGTATGTTGTTTATCAGTGTGTTGGTAGACAGTATGTTGTTTATCAGTGTGATGGTAGACAATATGTTGTTTATCAGCGTGTTGGTAGACAGTATGTTGTTTATCAGCGTGATGGTAGACAGTATGTTGTTTATCAGCGTGATGGTAGACAGTATGTTGTTTATCAGTGTGTTGGTAGACAGTATGTTGTTTATCAGCGTGATGGTAGACAGTATGTTGTTTATCAGTGTGATGGTAGACAGTATGTTGTTTATCAGCGTGATGGTAGACAGTATGTTGTTTATCAGTGTGTTGGTAGACAGTATGTTGTTTATCAGTGTGTTGGTAGACAGTATGTTGTTTATCAGTGTGATGGTAGACAATATGTTGTTTATCAGTGTGATGGTAGACAGTATGTTGTTTATCAGTGTGTTGGTAGACAGTATGTTGTTTATCAGTGTGATGGTAGACAGTATGTTGTTTATCAGTGTGTTGGTAGACAGTATGTTGTTTATCAGTGTGATGGTAGACAGTATGTTGTTTATCAGTGTGTTGGTAGACAGTATGTTGTTTATCAGTGTGATGGTAGACAATATGTTGTTTATCAGCGTGTTGGTAGACAGTATGTTGTTTATCAGCGTGATGGTAGATAGTATGTTGTTTATCAGTGTGATGGTAGACAATATGTTGTTTATCAGTGTGATGGTAGACAGTATGTTGTTTATCAGTGTGTTGGTAGACAGTATGTTGTTTAACAGGTCATTTGTTACAGTATGTTGATAGACACAAAGCCAGACTTCCATGCCATTTTGTCCAAATCTCAGAGGTCCCTCCCTGGTATAGAAACCCTCCTCAGAAATAACCTAACCACAGGCGAGGAGGTCCCTTAGCTCCCCTTGCTAACAGATCTTCAACTTTTCTCCTCTGAACAGCAACTCACAGTCATTAATTTGGCTGAGTCTTTTCTATGCCCCTGACACTCCCATCAATCAACTGGCTTCTTAGTGTGGGCCTGACCTCTGGGCTCTGAGTGTGTCAGAGAGCAGGCAGGGACCACACACTACTGGGAAGAGATTAGGGCTGTGGGTGTCGCATCACATTGCCCCCGAGGAGGGCTGGGTGACGAAAGGGGGACAGGGTGGGTACCTGGGGATACTGTTGGGTGTGGGGGTCGGTGGCGGGTGCTGAGTGAGTACATTCCAGGGAAGAGGAGGGTGCGATGGAAGATGTTTAACAATATCCAAACGATATGAAACTGTGTCCTGGGGAAAGCAGATGGATGGGACAGGGAAAAGGGTTTAATTATTAAAAAAAAAAAAATTATTCTCTGTTATCAGTTTTATTCACAGGGTTTGGTGATGTTCAGCTTGATATGACCTGGGGTAGTTTTGTTTTGGTCGATTTTTCTATGTTATTACATATTACTGCTGTTTCTATGTAGTAACACTAACAGACTGTTTCTATGTAGTAACACTAACAGACTGTTTCTATGTAGTAACACTAACAGACTGTTTCTACGTAGTAACACTAACAGACTGTTTCTACGTAGTAACACTAACAGACTGTTTCTACGTAGTAACACTGACAGACTGTTTCTACGTAGTAACACTGACAGACTGTTTCTACGTAGTAACACTGACAGACTGTTTCTACGTAGTAACACTGACAGACTGTTTCTACGTAGTAACACTAACAGACTGTTTCTACGTAGTAACACTGACAGACTGTTTCTACGTAGTAACACTAACAGACTGTTTCTACGTAGTAACACTGACAGACTGTTTCTCACGTAAGTAACACTAACAGACTGTTTCTGTAGTAACACTAACAGACTGTTTCTACGTAGTAACACTAACAGACTGTTTCTACGTAGTAACACTGACAGACTGTTTCTCGTAGTAACACTAACAGACTGTTTCTACGTAGTAACACTGACAGACTGTTTCTACGTAGTAACACTAACAGACTGTTTCTACGTAGTAACACTGACAGACTGTTTCTACGTAGTAACACTAACAGACTGTTTCTACGTAGTAACACTGACAGACTGTTTCTACGTAGTAACACTAACAGACTGTTTCTCGTAGTAACACTAACAGACTGTTTCTACGTAGTAACACTAACAGACTGTTTCTACGTAGTAACACTAACAGACTGTTTCTACGTAGTAACACTAACAGACTGTTTCTCGTAGTAACACTAACAGACTGTTTCTACGTAGTAACACTAACAGACTGTTTCTACGTAGTAACACTAACAGACTGTTTCTACGTAGTAACACTAACAGACTGTTTCTACGTAGTAACACTAACAGACTGTTTCTACGTAGTAACACTAACAGACTGTTTCTCACGTAGTAACACTAACAGACTGTTTCTCGTAGTAACACTAACAGACTGTTTCTACGTAGTAACACTAACAGACTGTTTCTACTTAGTAACACTAACAGACTGTTTCTACGTAGTAACACTAACAGACTGTTTCTCGTAGTAACACTAACAGACTGTTTCTACGTAGTAACACTAACAGACTGTTTCTACGTAGTAACACTAACAGACTGTTTCTACGTAGTAACACTAACAGACTGTTTCTACGTAGTAACACTAACAGACTGTTTCTACGTAGTAACACTAACAGACTGTTTCTATGTAGTAACACTAACAGACTGTTTCTCACGTAGTAACACTAACAGACTGTTTCTACGTAGTAACACTAACAGACTGTTTCTCGTAGTAACACTAACAGACTGTTTCTCACGTAGTAACACTAACAGACTGTTTCTACGTAGTAACACTAACAGACTGTTTCTACGTAGTAACACTAACAGACTGTTTCTCGTAGTAACACTAACAGACTGTTTCTACGTAGTAACACTAACAGACTGTTTCTACGTAGTAACACTAACAGACTGTTTCTCACGTAGTAACACTAACAGACTGTTTCTCGTAGTAACACTAACAGACTGTTTCTACGTAGTAACACTAACAGACTGTTTCTATGTAGTAACACTAACAGACTGTTTCTACGTAGTAACACTAACAGACTGTTTCTCACGTAGTAACACTAACAGACTGTTTCTCGTAGTAACACTAACAGACTGTTTCTACGTAGTAACACTAACAGACTGTTTCTCACGTAGTAACACTAACAGACTGTTTCTATGTAGTAACACTAACAGACTGTTTCTACGTAGTAACACTAACAGACTGTTTCTACGTAGTAACACTAACAGACTGTTTCTATGTAGTAACACTAACAGACTTTTTCTACGTAGTAACACTAACAGACTGTTTCTATGTAGTAACACTAACAGACTGTTTCTACGTAGTAACACTAACAGACTGTTTCTACGTAGTAACACTAACAGACTGTTTCTATGTAGTAACACTAACAGACTGTTTCTATGTAGTAACACTAACAGACTGTTTCTACGTAGTAACACTAACAGACTGTTTCTATGTAGTAACACTAACAGACTGTTTCTATGTAGTAACACTAACAGACTGTTTCTACGTAGTAACACTAACAGACTGTTTCTACGTAGTAACACTAACAGACTGTTTCTACGTAGTAACACTAACAGACTGTTTCTTCGTAGTAACACTAACAGACTGTTTCTTAGTAACACTAACAGACTGTTTCTTCGTAGTAACACTAACAGACTGTTTCTATGTAGTAACACTAACAGACTGTTTCTATGTAGTAACACTAACAGACTGTTTCTATGTAGTAAAACTAACAGACTGTTAAGTGACTGTGCATCAAAATAAGTATTTGTATCCTTCGTACAGTAAATGTGGGTACTCTCCTTCGTACAGTAAATGCGGGTACTCTCCTTCGTACAGTAAATGCAGGTACTATCCTTCGTACAGTAAATGCGGGTACTATACTTCATACAGTAAATGTGGGTACTCTTCGTCGTACAGTAAATGCGGGTACTATCCGTCGTACAGTAAATGCGGGTACTATCCTTCGTACAGTAAATGCTGGTACTATCCTTCGTTCAGTAAATGCGGGTACTATCCTTCGTAACGTAAATTTGTGTACTCTCCGTCGTGCAGTAAATGCGGGTACTCTCCTTCGTACAGTAAATGCTGGTACTCTCCTTCGTAACAGTAAATGCGGGTACTATCCTTCGTAACGTAAATGTGTGTACTATCCGTCGTGCAGTAAATGCGGGTACTATCCTTCGTTCAGTAAATGCGGGTACTATTCGTCATACTGTAAATGCGGGTACTATCCTTCGTACAGTAAATGCTGGTACTCTCCTTCGTGCAGTAAATGCGGGTACTCTCCTTCGTACAGTAAATGCGGGTACTATCCTTCGTACAGTAAATGCGGGTACTTTCCTTCGTACAGTAAATGTGGGTACTATCCTTCGTACAGTAAATGCTGGTACTCTCCTTCGTACAGTAAATGCGTGTACTATCCGTCGTACAGTAAATGCGGGTACTCTCCTTCGTACAGTAAATGCGTGTACTCTCCTTCATACAGTAAATGCGGGTACTCTCCTTCGTACAGTAAATGCTGGTACTTTCCTTCGTACAGTAAATGCGGGTACTCTCCGTCGTACAGTAAATGCGGGTACTATCCTTCATACAGTTAATGCGGGTACTATCCTTCGTTTACGAAATGCGGTACTCTCCTTCGTACAGTAAATGCGGGTACTATCCTTTGTACAGTAAATGCGGGTACTCTCCTTCGTATTTACGAAATGTGGGTACTCTCCTTCGTACAGTAAATGCGGGTACTATCATCTCCTTCGTACAGTAAATGCGGGTACTATCCTTCATACAGTTAATGCGGGTACTATCCTTCGTATTTACGAAATGCGGGTACTCTCCTTCGTACAGTAAATGCGGGTACTATCATCTCCTTCGTACAGTAAATGCGGGTACTATCCTTCGTACAGTAAATGCGGGTACTCTCCTTCGTACAGTAAATGCGGGTACTATCCTTCGTACAGTAAATGCGGGTACTATCCTTCGTACAGTAAATGTGGGTACTCTCCTTCATACAGTAAATGCGGGTACTATCCTTCGTACAGTAAATGCGGGTACTATCCTTCGTACAGTAAATGTGGGTACTCTCCTTCATACAGTAAATGCGGGTACTATCCTTCGTACAGTAAATGCGGGTACTCTCCTTCGTACAGTAAATGCGGGTACTATCCTTTGTACAGTAAATGCGGGTACTCTCCGTCGTGCATTAAATGCTGGTACTCTCCTTCGTACAGTAAATGCGGTACTATCCTTCGTGACAGTAAATCACGGGTACTATCCTTCATACAGTAAATGCGGTACTCTCCTTCGTACAGTAAATGCTGGTACTCTCCTTCAGACAGTAAATGCGGTACTCTCCTTCATACAGTAAATGCGGTACTATCCTTCGTGACAGTAAATGCGGGTACTATCCTTCGTGACAGTAAATGCGGTACTCTCCTTCATACAGTAAATGCGGTACTATCCTTCGTACAGTAAATGCGGGTACTCTCCTTCGTACAGTAAATGCGGGTACTCTCCTTCGTACAGTAAATGCGGGTACTCTCCTTCATACAGTAAATGCGGGTACTCTCCTTCGTACAGTAAATGCGGATGCTCTCCTTCGTGCAGTAAATGTCTTGCAACTCAGCAAGTTCAGAGACAGCAAATCTCTTTTGTCTCTTTCTTTGATGTGTGTTTTTCCTGCCAGCCCAGCCCATCTCATCCTCTCTCCCTTAACGTGACTATAGAGTATGGTTTCTGGAATCAGAGCATCAGGCTGGGGGCTCTGAATGACCAGCCAGAAAAAAAACCAAGGCTTCTGAGTTAGACGGGGGGGGGGTAACAATGGTTGTCCCAAATGACACACTACAAAGTCGTTGGCATTGATGTCTGTGATGTTTGATAGAAGTGTTAAAAAAGAACCAGAGAGTTTTCCTTCATGAATGTGGATACTGTATATGACCTAATTATCATGTCATATTCACTTATTACTGTTGCCTCTTCTTCTCTCCTGCCGCTGTCAACATTTAAGAATAGAGGTGCGAGATGCTATGAATATCTCTTTTAAATACCCTGCTTTTCTGTAAAGATAGAGAGAGAAAAGAAAGAGAGAGAGAGGGGAGGAGGAGGGAGTGAGGAGGAAGAGAGAGACAGCGAGAGAGTGGAGAGAAGAGGGAGAGAGAGAGAGAGAGTAGATAGAGAGAAGTTAGAGAGAGAGAGAGAGAGAGAGAGAGAGAGAGAGAGAGAGAGAGAGAGAGAGAGCAAGAGAGAGAAGAGGGGGAGAGAGAGAGAGAGAGTGGAGGGAGAGGGACGGAGAGAGAAAGAGAGTGGAGAGGGGGAGTGAGAGAAGAGGGAGAGAGACAGAGAGAGAACACCCCCATAAAGGCCTGAAGAGAAAAGCTTGTTTTTTTTACAGAAGCTCTACGTTGTCCTGTTTATTGTGCTTCCATGTCAGCAGCTATTCTGAGCGTCTCATTCAGACCGGGTCTTGTGTTGGGCCACAGATAATTAGATCAGTACTATCACTTTCACTGTCCCCTTTTTCCGTCGGCACGAATTTACATGAGAATAACAGTTTCTCGATGGACCCTTCTTCTTTCAAAGAGCTCAGAACCTTCTCTCTCCCTCCTCTCCGTCTCCCAGCTCTAAATGATTCACTGCCTTAAAATGCACTTTCAAGAAAAGAGAAAAAGAAAGAATCCCATTCTTGGGAATTCTGTTGCAAGGACCAAAAACAGCTATACCAACTGAGCCTCAGACCAGGCTGAGAGGAGAGAGTGTAGGCTGTAAAATGCAATAGCATAAGTCAGATTTCCAACATTATTTCATAAAAGCTCAAATGGTTTAAAGGGGCAGTGCAGTTAAAAATAAAATGTTATAATTATATTTCCACACTATGAGGTGAAATAACACTCGGAAATTGTGAAAGGGATGATAGTTCCCTTTTTTGTGTAAGTGTTAAAAATATGCCTGGAATTTCAGCCTGTTCATGTGGGATGGAACCTTTTGGCCTTACATCATGACGTCTTTATGTGATCTGTTTTATAATAGACCAATGACTATTCTTCTGGGTAAGTGGGTGGGCTCTAGACCATCCTATCAGCCAATCAAGGCTGTGTATGGAAATATCTTCAAATTAGTTTCTATTTTCATCAAACACACACACACACACAGTGATTTATTAGACATCCATTCATGATTTAAATATACAATTACAAAGACTGCATGGGGGGCTTTAACATAAACGAGTGTATCGTTAATAGAAATGATTGATTTTCTAAACATGCCCGTTAAAAGAAAACTGCTTGTAGGCTTGTTAATGATGTGA
Source organism: Brachymystax lenok tsinlingensis (assembly GCA_030435695.1). Taxonomy (NCBI): domain Eukaryota; kingdom Metazoa; phylum Chordata; class Actinopteri; order Salmoniformes; family Salmonidae; genus Brachymystax; species Brachymystax lenok. The sequence continues at coordinate 45,982,054 of CM059794.1, read as the reverse complement.
GCCACATTTGTATTTATTTTTTTTAACTTCAAATAGGTATATCTCTTCTTTTTTATTTTTTATTTTACTGTGGAACAATCTATCCTCCATCCAGCCCTGAATGTATTCTTCCCTCTCTCACCAGCCCTGAATGTATTTCTTCCCTCTCTCACCAGCCCTGAATGTATTCTTCCCTCTCTCACCAGCCCTGAATGTATTTCTTCCCTCTCTCACCAGCCCTGAATGTATTCTTCCCTCTCTCACCAGCCCTGAATGTATTCTTCCCTCTCTCACCAGCCCTGAATGTATTCTTCCCTCTCTCACCAGCCCTGAATGTATTTCTTCCCTCTCTCACCAGCCCTGAATGTATTCTTCCCTCTCTCACCAGCCCTGAATGTATTCTTCCCTCTCTCACCAGCCCTGAATGTATTCTTCCCTCTCTCACCAGCCCTGAATGTGTTTCTTCCCTCTCTCCACCAGCCCTGAATGTATTTCTTCCCTCTCTCACCAGCCCTGAATGTATTTCTTCCCTCTCACCAGCCCTGAATGTATTCTTCCCTCTCTCACCAGCCCTGAATGTATTCTTCCCTCTCTCACCAGCCCTGAATGTATTCTTCCCTCTCTCACCATTCTTCCCTCTCTCACCAGCCCTGAATGTATTCTTCCCTCTCTCACCAGCCCTGAATGTATTCTTCCCTCTCTCACCAGCCCTGAATGTATTCTTCCCTCTCTCACCAGCCCTGAATGTATTTCTTCCCTCTCTCACCAGCCCTGAATGTATTCTTCCCTCTCTCACCAGCCCTGAATGTATTCTTCCTCTCTCACCAGCCCTGAATGTATTCTTCCCTCTCTCACCAGCCCTGAATGTATTTCTTCCCTCTCTCACCAGCCCTGAATGTATTCTTCCCTCTCTCACCAGCCCTGAATGTATTCTTCCTCTCTCACCAGCCCTGAATGTATTCTTCCCTCTCTCACCAGCCCTGAATGTATTCTTCCCTCTCTCACCAGCCCTGAATGTATTTCTTCCCTCTCTCACCAGCCCTGAATGTATTCTTCCCTCTCTCACCAGCCCTGAATGTATTCTTCCCTCTCTCACCAGCCCTGAATGTATTCTTCCCTCTCTCACCAGCCCTGAATGTATTTCTTCCCTCTCTCACCAGCCCTGAATGTATTTCTTCCCTCTCTCACCAGCCCTGAATGTATTTCTTCCCTCTCTCACCAGCCCTGAATGTATTCTTCCCTCTCTCACCAGCCCTGAATGTATTCTTCCCTCTCTCACCAGCCCTGAATGTATTCTTCCCTCTCTCACCAGCCCTGAATGTATTCTTCCCTCTCTCACCAGCCCTGAATGTATTCTTCCCTCTCTCACCAGCCCTGAATGTATTCTTCCCTCTCTCACCAGCCCTGAATGTATTCTTCCCTCTCTCACCAGCCCTGAATGTATTCTTCCCTCTCTCACCAGCCCTGAATGTATTTCTTCCCTCTCTCACCAGCCCTGAATGTATTCTTCCCTCTCTCACCAGCCCTGAATGTATTCTTCCCTCTCTCACCAGCCCTGAATGTATTTCTTCCCTCTCTCACCAGCCCTGAATGTATTTCTTCCCTCTCTCACCAGCCCTGAATGTATTTCCTCCTTTCAGCTTTTTTCCACTAAAATCAGGATCAAGCATTTGGCACAGTGAAACTCCCAGGCAGAACTAGGACCCCATACTGCACCTCTCAGTGTGTTCTGGGTATTCACTATTCACCGTTAGCCAAGAGACTTCCTGTAAAAGTATTATTGTTTACAGCGGTAAGCAGTAAGCAGTAAGCAGTAAGCAGTTTCATACCAGGGCTGTATTTCTTTAAGGTCAACATTTCTTCTGGCACACTAAGCTTGAACCACCACTCTATCCCCCTTTAATTTAACAGCTTCGCCAGCTTTTCCAGTTAAATCGACTGTTCATTATTGAGGGGGGGGGCTATTTTACTGTGGGGCTGTGAGGTGCACTTTAATGAATCCCCTGGCACAAAGCTCCCTTTCAGAGGCTAGGGGGAGAATAGAGGCTCTTTAGACCCTGTAGGGCTGTATGTCAAAGACCGACTATAGTAGTTGTCAGGACCGAGCAAAAATTCCCACTGCTCTGGGAATTCACCGACAGACCATGCACCAACAAGAAATCAACTTCCAACTTTAGTTCCATGAGCAGATTAAGACACGGAACAAGCAGGAATAGTATCTTAAATAGTAGAGATATATTTGGGAATTGATCCCAGATACTATAGAGATACCTGTTTGGGCACCAGGATTAGTTATAATTGATCCCAGATACTATAGAGATACCTGTTTGGGCACCAGGATTTTCCCCATGGAGAAAAGGCCTTTCTGAAAAGATAATAGTAAACTGTAGGGCCCTGATGACATAGTTTGGTGTGTTCTGGGTGTGTGATGAGATGGTAGAAATAGCAAGTCCTGCCTGTAAACCAAACAATCAAGCTGGTATGAATGAAGACATGGAAATAATGCTAATATATATTTTTTAAGAGCACAAGATAAATAATGTCTACATAGCACAAGATACATCGTGTCTACATAGCACAAGATACATAATGTCTACATAGCACAAGATACATAATGTCTACGTAGCACAAGATACATAATGTCTACATAGCACAAGATACACAATGTCTACATAGCACAAGATACACAATGTCTACATAGCACAAGATACATCATGTCTACATAGCACAAGATACATCATGTCTACATAGCACAAGATACATAATGTCTACATAGCACAAGATACATAATGTCTACATAGCACAAGATACATAATGTCTACATAGCACAAGATACATAATGTCTACATAGCACAAGATAAATGATATCTACATAGCACTGGGACAATGGTTTTAGAAATAAAACCTTTTTAATGTAACTAACTATTGTAAAACAACATAAAACCTAATTTCCCCCAAAGAATTACATTGCTCTAAAGTGATATTCTAGTTTCACCTCCATAGTAGCCTAACATATTCAAGTTTCATAAGACGGGTTTTGGGTTCACAGCACACATAAACAGTGAACGGAGGAGGAAGAGGGATCCAACCAACCCTACCACTGGCTATTGTCTTGAGACACAGCGGGGAAGGCTCAGACAAATATCTCTTAGTTGCAGGTGGTCAGGCGTAAGCAAAGAGTTAAGTCCCGGGGTCCCTCTGCCCCTCCCCTTTGATGTTCTGACATCATCTAGCCCCGGCCCCCTGAAAGATCTCTCTCTCTCTCTCTCTCCGTCAGATTTGCTTTCCACAAACAACAAGTGTCTGTGCCCTCGGTTCAGTCTCTGTTCTGTTCTGTTGTGGAGTGGAAAAGTGGAGAGGAGAGGAGTGGAATTGACAGGAGCTGCATGTCCGCCCTCACAACTAGCTTAAGGACCAAGGATTTGAACCAACCCTGTGAGCAAAAGACGCTAAAAAGACGTATTTTTCGGTTGAAAAGACGTTGAGAATACATATTCTCAACCACTTTTGCTCACTGGGAAGCTACCCTGGGACTAGTCTCTTGTGACAGTCTGAAATCGAGTATCCGATTTGCTTCTTGTAGGTGCCAACATTACCTAGACACAGGACAAGAAGACGTGCTGTGACGAGGAGGAGGCTCTTTATATTTTGGACTAGTAGCGGGAGCAACAACAGCGAATGCTGAGGGCGAGGCCACTGAGGCCGCAGTGTTTAGAAGCAGAATAGTAATGGCTGTTCAAACTGCCATCATGAACTCTCCGTTCATGAACTTCTGTTTCCCTGGGTCGGTCATGATGGAGTATGACATGGATCAAAGCCTGGACGGGAGTCCGCTGGGGGAGAGTGAGGAGAGAGTAGAATACAGAGAAACCACCAGGGATCTGGACGGGAGTCTGCTGGGGGAGAGTGAGGAGAGAGGAGAATACAGAGAAACCACCAGGGATCTGCTCAGCTTCATAGACTCAGCCTCCAGCAACATCAAACTGGCTCTGGACAAGCCGGTCAAGTCCAAAAGGAAAGTCAACCACCGCAAGTACCTGCAGAAGCAGATCAAGAGATGTACAGGTTTCATCACTCCAACAGGGAACCCAGCAGCAGCCCCAGGGACCAACAAGAGAAAAGGCTCTGGCTTTCCCACCCAGACCCAGCCTCAGACCCAGCCCCAGACTCAGCCTCAGACCCAGCCCCAGACTCAGCCTCAGACCCAGCCCAGCCCATTCCAGCAAGGCAAACCCGTCCACAAGCGAGACGGGCTCCAGGCCAACCTCCAGACCAAGAGCCTGGCTGCCCTCTTCAACTCTGTCAAGGAGCCTGTCAGGGGGGAGAGAGCCAAGAAGCCTCCCCTAAGGCACCGTAACCTTCCCCCATCCTTCTTCACTGAGCCGGCCAACACCACCACCACCTCCCGAGTCACGTCCACCTCGGCCTTGTTCCTGGGTGATCTGGAACGGGGAAGGGGGAACCCGGACTTCTTTGACCTGCTGGGGCCGGACTACAGTAACATGCTCAGTGACCAGGACGTGTTTCAGACTCGCGGCCTGCCCAGTAGGGTCATCGACCAGGACGTGTTTCAGACTCGGGGCCTGTCCAGTAGGGTCATCGACCAGGAGGTGTTTCAGACTCGAGGCCTGCCCAGTAGGATCATCGACCAGGACATGTTCCAGACTCGGGGCCTGCCCACTAGAGTCCTCCAGCACCAGCAGACTCAGGACATAACAGACCAGGTCTCGCCCTACGAACCTCACCATCTAGTGGGAGGATTCTTGTATACAGAGCCTTGGAGTACCTCTTCTCCTTCTAAGAAGGCAGGGGAGGGCGAACGGACGGGCCCAGGAACACAGACACCTCTGTACTGCCAGGCCGGGGAGGGCGAACGGACGGGCCCAGGAACACAGACACCCCTGTACTGCCAAGCAGAGGAGGGCGTACGGACGGACCCAGGAACACAGACACCCCTGTACTGTCACTCTGTGTCTGACTCCTCTGTGACAGGCTCCGCAGAGGATAGCAACTCACTGTGTACTCTGGCCTTCCCCAACTTCTTCCCAGAATGCTCCGTGTCTCAGGTCTCGTATGGTCTGAGCAGTGGTGGTTACAACACAAGGGATTTCTCTTCTCTCTGATAAGACAGCGCTACTGCTTCCCTGTCTGGGTCTACAGGTTGAGTAGCTCGACCAGAGCCACAGATTGAGATGCTGTCCAATCCAATCTAATTGTGTTCGTCACGTACACATTTTTCCAGCAGGTATAAAAGGTGCGGTGGAATACTGACGTGCCAGCTCCCTGAACGCAGTACATTAATCAATAATCAATAATGACAAGTAGCAGAAGTAATAGAAGAGGTAGTATGCATATGATAATGTAGGTATTTACAAATATAATGTGGGTAGTGGAATTAATAGTATATAACACAACAGTAGCATTGACTGTGTGTGTGTGTGTGTGTGTGTGTGTGTGTGTGTGTGTGTGTGTGTGTGTGTGTGTGTGTGTGTGTGTGTGAGTTGACCAACTGGGGACATTTTGCCGGTCCTCACCAGGAAAATTGCTATTTCTAGGGTTAGTGGTTAAAAGTTTAGGGTTAAGGTTATGTTTTGGGGTTAGGGTTAAAGAAAGTATGATTTTGAATGGGAATAAATTGTGTTTCTCCACAAAGTTAGTAAAACAAGACTGTGTGCTTGTGTGTCTGTTTGTTTTGTGTGTAAGGGTTGAATGTGTTTGTAGTCGCTGCAAATGGTCTCTAAGGTGCAGATCTGTGCAGGGAGACGGCTTTAACTTTTCAGCAGTTTGATGGCCTGGTGGTAGAAGCTGTCTCGGAGCCTGATGATCCGAGGCCTGATACTCCGATACCGCTTGCCAGATGGTAACAGAGTAAACAGTCCGTGGCTTGGGTGACGGAGTCCTTGACGGTCTTTCAGTGTGGTGAATGAGAATAATAATGTATAGATCGTGTACTCTAACGCTCGTAAAAGGTTAATTCACCCTTAATGAAAAACGTTGTATTACCCACGCCAGTCAATTTCCAAAATGTGTTTTGATTTGATTTAATTCATGCTCACAGTGGACAAGAGTGCAGAGCGACATCAAGACGATACTTTAAAAACACCAGATATTACGTTCAATTGAAAGAGTCCAAGATTATAATAGTCCAGTTTTAAAGTCACATCTGATTATTAAACAGTGCCGCGAGTCCTTGAAAATGTTATGCATTTTGTAATTATTACAATGTCTCCCGGATCGTGGCCGCACAAGGCTAGTGTGAATTAAACACTCAAATACTTGAATCAGAACCCTCTGAAGGTGGTTGAGAAGTGTTCTGACGTTTTGTTCAAAGCTGATTAATTTCCTTTTGAGGTTCAAGATGACCATCACCAAGGTAGTCTACAGTATTCAAACCTCCGGTTGATGACCATCACCAGGGTAGTCTACAGTATTCAAACCTCCGGTTGATGCCCATCACCAGGGTAGTCTACAGTATTCAAACCTCCGGTTGATGACCATCGCCAGGGTAGTCTACAGTATTCAAACCTCCGGTTGATGACCATCACCAGGGTAGTCTACAGTATTCAAACCTCCGGTTGATGACCATCACCAGGGTAGTCTACAGTATTCAAACCTCCGGTTGATGACCATCACCAGGGTAGTCTACAGTATTCAAACCTCCGGTTGATGACCATCACCAGGGTAGTCTACAGTATTCAAACCTCCGGTTGATGACCATCACCAGGGTAGTCTACAGTATTCAAACCTCCGGTTGATGCCCATCACCAGGGTAGTCTACAGTATTCATTCCACATACTGTGATTTCTCAGTCATGCATGGATCAAACCCGGGCTTGTTTTTAGGACAAAAACCTTGGCAACATTTCAAATGCCCTTCAATTACACCCGGACAAATGATAAAAACAATAAAGGGCGATGTCTGTCTTTCCAACTATCGTTGGTTTAAGTGAGAGAAAAGTATGGTAGCTATTTGGCACGCTCAATTCTGTTAGATCCCCTCAATGGGCCCCCTCATTGGTCCAGTGACTCTGGCTAGTTGTTTTCTGTGTGAGAGTTGAGTGGTTAGCTAACAGGTTGAATTAGCTAACCACTGTGAATACACCAGGAAGTTCTGAAATACTAGAATCACCACACGTCTTAATGAAAACTGAAGATGTTTTACAAGATGTAAAAAAAAAAAAAAACTGTATTCTGATAATGACAAAATAAAGCTGGTCTTTATTACTATTATTACAATGTGTCATTTTATTGATTTCTACATTATTTGGTGTCAGAACAAATGTACTTAATTAAGCATTACAGTTGTTGAAAATTAAAAAAAATACGATAGAAAGATGTTGAAACACAATTTCATGTAAAGTTAAAGACTTTGGCCTACCATAAACTTGACGTGATGACTTTGTTTTTCAGCTATCGTTTACTCACATGTACAAAATGTATCAAGATTAGTTTTTGCCTTTTAGAAAATAATGAATGGACAGGGAGGGACCTGATCCTAGATCAGCACTCCAACACATCTGAAGTAAGTCCCTGACCAATAGAGACTGAAACAATACTCCCCTCTACTGGCCGCACAAGGCTAGTGTGAATTAAACACTCATTTTACTTTCTAACATGGACGCCAGTCAAGACTAACATGGATGCCAGTCAAGACGAACATGGACACCAGTAAACACGAACATGAATGCCAGTCAAGACTAACATGGACGCCAGTCAAGACGAACATGGACACTAGTCAAGACGAACATGGATACCAGTCAAGACGAACATGGATGCCAATCAAAACTAACATGGATACCAGTCAAGGCTAACATGGATACCAGTCAAGACTAACATGGATGCCAGTCAAGACTAACATGGATGCCAGTCAAGACTAACATGGATGCCAGTCAAGACAAACATGGATACCAGTCAAGACTAACATGGATGCCAGTCAAGACTAAAATGGACGCCAGTCAAGACTAACATGGACGCCAGTCAAGACGAACATGGACGCCAGTCAAGAAGAACATGGACGCCAGTCAAGACGAACATGGATACCAGTCAAGGCTAACATGGATACCAGTCAAGACCAACATGGATACCAGTAAAGACTAACATGGATACCAGTCAAGACGAACATGGATGCCAGTAAAGACAAGCAGTGTATAGTATAGAATAGTAAAGTATAGAATAGTATAGTATAGAATAGAATAGAATAGTATAGAATAGTATAGTATAGAATAGAATAGAATAGTATAGAATAGTATAATATAGAATAGTATAGTATAGAATAGTATTCTAGTCATTTTTCCTACAACAACAAAGTGTAAATGTAGGAAGGCATCTCTTTATTGCAATCAAAAATATTATGACTAGGTGACTGACGGTTCTAAACATAGGAGGACATGGTGACTGACGGTTCTAAACATAGGAGGACATGGTGACTGATGGTGCTAAACATAGGAGGACATGGTGACTGACAGTTCTAAACATAGGAGGACATGATGACTGACAGTTCTAAACATAGGAGGACATGGTGACTGACAGTTCTAAACATAGGAGGACATGGTGACTGACGGTTCTAAACATAGGAGGACATGGTGACTGATGGTGCTAAACATAGGAGGACATGGTGACTGACAGTTCTAAACATAGGAGGACATGATGACTGACAGTTCTAAACATAGGAGGACATGGTGACTGACAGTTCTAAACATAGGAGGACATGGTGACTGACGGTTCTAAACATAGGAGGACATGATGACTGACAGTTCTAAACATAGGAGGACATGGTGACTGACAGTTCTAAACATAGGAGGACATGATGACTGACAGTTCTAAACATAGGAGGACATGGTGACTGACAGTTCTAAACATAGGAGGACATGGTGACTGATGGTTCTAAAGATAGGAGGATATGATGACTGATGGTTCTAAACATAGGAGGACATGATGACTGACGGTTCTAAACATAGGACGACATGATGACTGATGGTGCTAAACATAAGAGGACATGGTAACTGACGATTCTAAACATAGGAGGACATGATGACTGATGGTTCTAAACATAGGAGGACATGATGACTGATGGTGCTAAACAAAAGAGGACATGATGACTGACAGTGCTAAACATAGGAGGACATGATGACTCATGGTTCTAAACATAGGAGGACATGATGACTGACAGTTCTAAACATAGGAGGACATGGTAATTGACTGTTCTAAACATAGGAGGTCATGATGACTGATGGCGCTAAACATAAGAGGACATGATGACTGACTGTTCTAAACATTGGAGGCCTTGGTGACTGACGGTTCTAAACATAGGACGACATGATGACTGATGGTTCTAAACATAGGAGGACATGACGACTGACAGTTCTAAACGTAGGAGGACATGGTAATTGACTGTTCTTAAGATAGGAGGATATGATGACTGACTGTTCTAAACATTGGATGACATGATGACTGATGGTTCTAAACATAAGAAGACAAAATGACTGACGGTTATAAACATAAGAGGACATGATGACTGACGGTGCTAAACATAAGAAGACATGATGACTGACCGTGCTAAACATAGGAGGACATGATGACTGACGGTGCTAAACATAGGAGGACATGATGACTGACGGTGCTTAACACAGGAGGACATGATGACTGACAGTTCTAAACATAGGAGGACATGGTATTTGACTGTTCCAAACATAGGAGGACATGATGACTGACTGTTCTAAACATAGGAGGACATGATGACTGATGGTTCTAAACATAGGAGGACATGATGACTGACAGTGCTAAACATAGGAGGACATGATGACTAACGGTGCTAAATATAGGAGGACATGATGACTGATGGTTCTAAACATAGGAGGTCATGATGACTGATGGTGCTATACATAAGAGGACATGATGACTGACGGTGCTTAACATAAGAGGACATGATGACTGACAGTTCTAAACGTAGGAGGACATGGTAATTGACTGTTCTAAAGATAGGAGGATATGATGACTGACGGTTCTAAACATAGGAGGACATGATGACTGACTGTTCTAAAGATAGGAGGACATGATGACTGATGGTTCTAAACATAGGAGGACATGACGACTGACAGTTCTAAACGTAGGAGGACATGGTAATTGACTGTTCTTAAGATAGGAGGATATGATGACTGATGGTTCTAAACATAGGAGGACATGATGACTGACTGTTCTAAACATTGGACGACATGATGACTGATGGTTCTAAACATAAGAAGACAGAAAGACTGACGGTTATAAACATAAGAGGACATGATGACTGACGGTGCTAAACATAAGAAGACATGATGACTGACCGTGCTAAACATAGGAGGACATGATGACTGACGGTGCTAAACATAGGAGGACATGATGACTGACGGTGCTTAACACAGGAGGACATGGTGACTGACGATTCAAAACATAGGAGGACATGGTGACTGATGGTTCTAAACATAGGAGGACATGATGACTGACAGTTCTAAACATAGGAGGACATGGTATTTGACTGTTCCAAACATAGGAGGACATGATGACTGTTCTAAACATAGGAGGACATGATGACTGATGGTTCTAAACATAGGAGGACATGATGACTGACGGTGCTAAACATAGGAGGACATGATGACTGACGGTGCTAATTATAGGAGGACATGATGACTGATGGTGCTAAACATAGGAGGACATGGTGACTGACGATTCAAAACATAGGAGGACATGATGACTGATGGTTCTGAACATAGGAAGACATGATGACTGACAGTTCTAAACATTGGAGGACATGGTGATTGACTGTTCTAAACATAGGAGGTCATGATGACTGATGGTTCTAAACATAGGAGGACATGATGACTGACGGTGATAAACATAGGAGGACATGATGACTGACGGTGATAAACATAGGAGGACATGATGACTGACGGTGATAAACATAGGAGGACATGATGACTGACTGTTCTAAACATTGGACGACATGATGACTGATGGTTCTAAACATAAGAAGACAGAATGACTGACGGTTATAAACATAAGAGGACATGATGACTGACGGTGCTAAACATAAGAAGACATGATGACTGACCGTGCTAAACATAGGAGGACATGATGACTGACGGTGCTAAACATAGGAGGACATGATGACTGACGGTGCTTAACACAGGAGGACATGGTGACTGACGATTCAAAACATAGGAGGACATGGTGACTGATGGTTCTAAACATAGGAGGACATGATGACTGACAGTTCTAAACATAGGAGGACATGGTATTTGACTGTTCCAAACATAGGAGGACATGATGACTGACTGTTCTAAACATAGGAGGACATGATGACTGATGGTTCTAAACATAGGAGGACATGATGACTGACGGTGCTAAACATAGGAGGACATGATGACTGACGGTGCTAAATATAGGAGGACATGATGACTGATGGTGCTAAACATAGGAGGACATGATGACTGATGGTTCTAAACATAGGAGGACATGATGACTGACGGTGCTAAATATAGGAGGACATGACGACTGACAGTTCTAAACGTAGGAGGACATGATGACTGATGGTTATAAACATAGGAGGACATGATGACTGACTGTTCTAAACATAGGACGACATGATGACTGACGGTGCTAAACATAGGAGGACATGATGACTGACGGTGCTAAACATAAGAAGACATGATGACTGACGGTGCTAAACATAGGAGGACATGGTGACTGATGGTTCTAAACATAGGAGGACATGATGACTGACTGTTCTAAACATAGGACGACATGATGACTGATGGTTCTAAACATAGGAGGACATGATGACTGACGGTGCTAAACATAGGAGGACATGATGACTGACGGTGCTAAACATAGGAGGACATGATGACTGACAGATCTAAACATCTTCAACTTATGACACTCATACAAGACACTTGTGAATTCAATAAGCCTTTAATACAGAGTAATTAAAGGCGAGCTGACCTAGGAAAAAGCTGATTCAACCAATCACACAATTCTGATTTATACCCCCACATGACATGAGTACAGGCCATATTCAAATGCAGTCACTCCCTCTTTCTCTCATGCCACCAATCATGTTTTGATCTGAGGTCTTGCTTGTTCACGCCCAGTAACGCCCCTATCTGTTCCAAGATTTGATCATATGGTGGCAAGCCCTTCAATGTTATAACAATAATACATTTCATTGTGCACATACATTACTTGTGTTTGACCACTCTGCTGTCATCTTCTAGACCTTAATGTATTAAATCAAAGGATTAAATCAGCATGATATCTTTCCCTGATACGTCTATGATCTCAATGCCCTGTTCTCTGCATATGGAAAAATAGCTTGTCCTTGCCTCTCTTCACCACATTCTTTGTCTTCACACTTGCTTGCTGTCACTCACACTTGACATTTGGTTGGGCTATATTATTAGTCCTGCAAGCACTTGACCTTTTAACTTATAGTTTCTGTCTTTCCTAAGTCCTTATGCTTCCACTGTTCGCCTGTCTGATTATACAGACCCGGTTACTTGACTCTATATAAACGTATGTATTTACGGGTCTCAGTTATGCAGTCCTGTCACTAGTCCAGGACAACCCTCAACACATGTTCTGCTCAACAGTGCTTTCTATGTGTCCTGTGTAATTAGTGATATGCATGTTTGTTAAGGAAAGGAGAAAAGACGATTAATGTCATCAAATTATCCCCTACAGAGGACAGAATGACTGACGGTGCTAAACATAGGAGGACATGATGACTGATGGTGCTAAACATAGGAGGACATGATGACTGATGGTGCTAAACATAGGAGGACATGATGACTGATGGTGCTAAACATAGGAGGACATGATGACTGATGGTGCTAAACATAGGAGGACATGATGACTGATGGTGCTAAACATAGGAGGACATGATGACTGATGGTGCTAAACATAGGAGGACATGATGACTGATGGTGCTAAACATAGGAGGACATGATGACTGATGGTGCTAAACATAGGAGGACATGATGACTGATGGTGCTAAACATAGGAGGACATGATGACTGATGGTGCTAAACATAGGAGGACATGATGACTGATGGTGCTAAACATAGGAGGACATGATGACTGATGGTTCAAAACATAGGAGGTCATGATGACTGATGGTGCTAAACATAGGAGGACATGATGACTGATGGTTCAAAACATAGGAGGTCATGATGACTGATGGTGCTAAACATAGGAGGACATGATGACTGATGGTGCTAAACATAGGAGGACATGATGACTGATGGTGCTAAACATAGGAGGACATGATGACTGATGGTTCAAAACATAGGAGGACATGATGACTGATGGTTCAAAACATAGGAGGACATGATGACTGACGGTGCTAAACATAGGAGGACATGATGACTGACGGTGCTAAACATAAGAGGAAATGATGACTAACAGTGCTAAATATAGGAGGACATGATGACTGATGGTTCTAAACATAGGAGGACATGATGACTGACGGTGATAAGCATAAGAGGACATGATGACTGACGGTGTTAAACATAAGAAGACATGATGACTGACGTGCTAAATATAGGAGGACATGATGACTGATGGTTCTAAACATAGGAGGACATGATGACTGACGGTGATAAATATAGGAGGACATGATGACTGATGGTTCTAAACATAGGAGGACATGATGACTGACAGTGGTCAGTCATATAACTGCTATGTTATATCTACCAACATCTGTCTAGTATCAACACACTGCTATGTTATATCTACCAACATCTGTCTAGTATCAACACACTGCTATATTATATCTACCAACATCTGTCTAGTATCAACACACTGCTATGTTATATCTACCAACATCTGTCTAGTTAGTATCAACACACTGCTATGTTGTATCTACCAACATCTGTCAAGTATCAACACACTGCTATGTTATATCTACCAACATCTGTCTAGTATCAACACACTGCTATGTTATATCTACCAACATCTGTCTAGTTAGTATCAACACACTGCTATGTTATATCTACCAACATCTGTCTAGTATCAACACACTGCTATGTTATATCTACCAACATCTGTCCAGTATCAACACACTGCTATGTTATATCTACCAACATCTGTCCAGTATCAACACACTGCTATGTTATATCTACCAACATCTGTCTAGTATCAACACACTGCTATGATATATCTACCAACATCTGTCTAGTATCAACACACTGCTATGTTATATCTACCAACATCTGTCCAGTATCAACACACTGCTATGTTATATCTACCAACATCTGTCTAGTATCAACACACTGCTATGTTATATCTACCAACATCTGTCTAGTATCAACACACTGCTATGTTATATCTACCAACATCTGTCTAGTATCAACACACTGCTATGTTGTATCTACCAACATCTGTCCAGTATCAACACACTGCTATGTTATATCTACCAACATCTGTCCAGTATCAACACACTGCTACGTTGTATCTACCAACATCTGTCCAGTATCAACACACTGCTATGTTATATCTACCAACATCTGTCCAGTATCAACACACTGCTATGTTATATCTACCAACATCTGTCCAGTATCAACACACTGCTACGTTATATCTACCAACATCTGTCCAGTATCAACACACTGCTACGTTGTATCTACCAACATCTGTCTAGTATCAACACACTGCTATGTTATATCTACCAACATCTGTCTAGTATCAACACACTGCTATGTTATATCTACCAACATCTGTCTAGTTAGTATCAACACACTGCTATGTTATATCTACCAACATCTGTCCAGTTTCAACACACTGCTATGTTATATCTACCAACATCTGTCTAGTATCAACACACTGCTATGTTATATCTACCAACATCTGTCCAGTTTCAACACACTGCTATGTTATATCTACCAACATCTGTCTAGTATCAACACACTGCTATGTTATATCTACCAACATCTGTCCAGTATCAACACACTGCTATGTTATATCTACCAACATCTGTCTAGTATCAACACACTGCTATGTTATATCTACCAACATCTGTCTAGTATCAACACACTGCTATGTTATATCTACCAACATCTGTCCAGTATCAACACACTGCTATGATATATCTACCAACATCTGTCCTAGTATCAACACACTGCTATGTTATATCTACCAACATCTGTCTAGTATCAACACACTGCTATGTTATATCTACCAACATCTGTCTAGTATCAACACACTGCTATGTTATATCTACCAACATCTGTCAGTATCAACACACTGCTATGTTATATCTACCAACATCTGTCTAGTATCAACACACTGCTATGTTATATCTACCAACATCTGTCTAGTATCAACACACTGCTATGTTATATCTACCAACATCTGTCTAGTATCAACACACTGCTATGTTATATCTACCAACATCTGTCTAGTATCAACACACTGCTATGTTATATCTACCAACATCTGTCCTAGTATCAACACACTGCTATGTTATATCTACCAACATCTGTCTAGTATCAACACACTGCTATGTTATATCTACCAACATCTGTCAGTATCAACACACTGCTATGTTATATCTACCAACATCTGTCTAGTATCAACACACTGCCATGTTATATCTACCAACATCTGTCTAGTATCAACACACTGCTATGTTATATCTACCAACATCTGTCCAGTATCAACACACTGCTATGTTATATCTACCAATCATCCATTAGTATCAACACACTGCTATGTTATATCTACCAACATCTGTCCAGTATCAACACACATCAACACACTGCTATGTTATATCTACCAACATCTGTCCAGTATCAACACACTGCTATGTTATATCTACCAACATCTGTCTAGTATCAACACACTGCTATGTTATATCTACCAACATCTGTCTAGTATCAACACACTGCTATGTTATATCTACCAACATCTGTCTAGTATCAACACACTGCTATGTTATATCTACCAACATCTGTCTAGTATCAACACACTGCTATGTTATATCTACCAACATCTGTCCTAGTATCAACACACTGCTATGTTATATCTACCAACATCTGTCTAGTATCAACACACTGCTATGTTATATCTACCAACATCTGTCTAGTATCAACACACTGCTATGTTATATCTACCAACATCTGTCCAGTATCAACACAATGCTATGTTATATCTACCAACATCTGTCCAGTATCAACACACTGCTATGATATATCTACCAACATCTGTCTAGTATCAACACACTGCTATGTTATATCTACCAACATCTGTCTAGTATCAACACACTGCTATGTTATATCTACCAACATCTGTCTAGTTAGTATCAACACACTGCTATGTTATATCTACCAACATCTGTCCAGTTTCAACACACTGCTATGTTATATCTACCAACATCTGTCTAGTATCAACACACTGCTATGTTATATCTACCAACATCTGTCCAGTATCAACACACTGCTATGTTATATCTACCAACATCTGTCTAGTATCAACACACTGCTATGTTATATCTACCAACATCTGTCCAGTATCAACACACTGCTATGTTATATCTACCAACATCTGTCTAGTATCAACACACTGCTATGTTATATCTACCAACATCTGTCTAGTATCAACACACTGCTATGTTATATCTACCAACATCTGTCCAGTATCAACACACTGCTATGATATATCTACCAACATCTGTCCAGTATCAACACACTGCTATGTTATATCTACCAACATCTGTCTAGTATCAACACACTGCTATGTTATATCTACCAACATCTGTCTAGTATCAACACACTGCTATGTTATATCTACCAACATCTGTCAAGTATCAACACACTGCTATGTTATATCTACCAACATCTGTCTAGTATCAACACACTGCTATGTTATATCTACCAACATCTGTCCAGTTTCAACACACTGCTATGTTATATCTACCAACATCTGTCTAGTATCAACACACTGCTATGTTATATCTACCAACATCTGTCTAGTATCAACACACTGCTATGTTATATCTACCAACATCTGTCTAGTATCAACACACTGCTATGTTATATCTACCAACATCTGTCTAGTATCAACACACTGCTATGTTATATCTACCAACATCTGTCTAGTATCAACACACTGCTATGTTATATCTACCAACATCTGTCTAGTATCAACACACTGCTATGTTATATCTACCAACATCTGTCTAGTATCAACACACTGCTATGTTATATCTACCAACATCTGTCTAGTATCAACACACTGCTATGTTATATCTACCAACATCTGTCTAGTATCAACACACTGCTATGTTATATCTACCAACATCTGTCTAGTATCAACACACTGCTATGTTATATCTACCAACATCTGTCTAGTATCAACACACTGCTATGTTATATCTACCAACATCTGTCTAGTATCAACACACTGCTATGTTATATC
Organism: Brachymystax lenok tsinlingensis; assembly: GCA_030435695.1. Lineage (NCBI taxonomy): Eukaryota > Metazoa > Chordata > Actinopteri > Salmoniformes > Salmonidae > Brachymystax > Brachymystax lenok. The sequence continues at coordinate 45,964,634 of CM059794.1, read as the reverse complement.
TACCAACATCTGTCTAGTTAGTATCAACACACTGCTATGTTATATCTACCAACATCTGTCTAGTATCAACACACTGCTATGATATATCTACCAACATCTGTCCAGTATCAACACACTGCTATGTTATATCTACCAACATCTGTCTAGTATCAACACACTGCTATGTTATATCTACCAACATCTGTCTAGTATCAACACACTGCTATGTTATATCTACCAACATCTGTCTAGTATCAACACACTGCTATGTTATATCTACCAACATCTGTCTAGTATCAACACACTGCTATGTTATATCTACCAACATCTGTCTAGTTAGTATCAACACACTGCTATGTTATATCTACCAACATCTGTCTAGTATCAACACACTGCTATGTTATATCTACCAACATCTGTCTAGTTAGTATCAACACACTGCTATGTTATATCTACCAACATCTGTCTAGTATCAACACACTGCTATGTTATATCTACCAACATCTGTCTAGTATCAACACACTGCTATGTTATATCTACCAACATCTGTCCAGTATCAACACACTGCTATGTTATATCTACCAACATCTGTCCAGTATCAACACACTGCTATGTTATATCTACCAACATCTGTCTAGTATCAACACACTGCTATGTTATATCTACCAACATCTGTCTAGTATCAACACACTGCTATGTTATATCTACCAACATCTGTCTAGTATCAACACACTGCTATGTTATATCTACCAACATCTGTCTAGTATCAACACACTGCTATGTTATATCTACCAACATCTGTCTAGTATCAACACACTGCTATGTTATATCTACCAACATCTGTCTAGTATCAACACACTGCTATGTTATATCTACCAACATCTGTCCAGTATCAACACACTGCTATGTTATATCTACCAACATCTGTCCAGTATCAACACACTGCTATGTTATATCTACCAACATCTGTCTAGTATCAACACACTGCTATGTTATATCTACCAACATCTGTCAGTATCAACACACTGCTATGTTATATCTACCAACATCTGTCTAGTATCAACACACTGCTATGTTATATCTACCAACATCTGTCTAGTATCAACACACTGCTATGTTATATCTACCAACATCTGTCTAGTATCAACACACTGCTATGTTATATCTACCAACATCTGTCTAGTATCAACACACTGCTATGTTATATCTACCAACATCTGTCCAGTATCAACACACTGCTATGTTATATCTACCAACATCTGTCCAGTATCAACACACTGCTATGTTATATCTACCAACATCTGTCCAGTATCAACACACTGCTATGTTATATCTACCAACATCTGTCTAGTATCAACACACTGCTATGTTATATCTACCAACATCTGTCTAGTATCAACACACTGCTATGTTATATCTACCAACATCTGTCTAGTATCAACACACTGCTATGTTATATCTACCAACATCTGTCTAGTATCAACACACTGCTATGTTATATCTACCAACATCTGTCCAGTATCAACACACTGCTATGTTATATCTACCAACATCTGTCCAGTATCAACACACTGCTATGTTATATCTACCAACATCTGTCCAGTATCAACACACTGCTATGTTATATCTACCAACATCTGTCTAGTATCAACACACTGCTATGTTATATCTACCAACATCTGTCTAGTATCAACACACTGCTATGTTATATCTACCAACATCTGTCTAGTATCAACACACTGCTATGTTATATCTACCAACATCTGTCTAGTATCAACACACTGCTATGTTATATCTACCAACATCTGTCTAGTATCAACACACTGCTATGTTATATCTACCAACATCTGTCTAGTATCAACACACTGCTATGTTATATCTACCAACATCTGTCTAGTATCAACACACTGCTATGTTATATCTACCAACATCTGTCTAGTATCAACACACTGCTATGTTATATCTACCAACATCTGTCCAGTATCAACACACTGCTATGTTATATCTACCAACATCTGTCTAGTATCAACACACTGCTATGTTATATCTACCAACATCTGTCTAGTATCAACACACTGCTATGTTATATCTACCAACATCTGTCTAGTATCAACACACTGCTATGTTATATCTACCAACATCTGTCTAGTATCAACACACTGCTATGTTATATCTACCAACATCTGTCTAGTATCAACACACTGCTATGTTATATCTACCAACATCTGTCTAGTATCAACACACTGCTATGTTATATCTACCAACATCTGTCTAGTTAGTATCAACACACTGCTATGTTATATCTACCAACATCTGTCCAGTATCAACACACTGCTATGTTATATCTACCAACATCTGTCTAGTATCAACACACTGCTATGTTATATCTACCAACATCTGTCTAGTATCAACACACTGCTATGTTATATCTACCAACATCTGTCCAGTATCAACACACTGCTATGTTATATCTACCAACATCTGTCCAGTATCAACACACTGCTATAAGCGTTATATCTACCAACATCTGTCTAGTATCAACACACTGCTATGATATATCTACCAACATCTGTCTAGTATCAACACACTGCTATGTTATATCTACCAACATCTGTCCAGTATCAACACACTGCTATGTTATATCTACCAACATCTGTCTAGTATCAACACACTGCTATGTTATATCTACCAACATCTGTCTAGTATCAACACACTGCTATGTTATATCTACCAACATCTGTCTAGTATCAACACACTGCTATGTTATATCTACCAACATCTGTCCAGTATCAACACACTGCTATGTTATATCTACCAACATCTGTCCAGTATCAACACACTGCTATGTTGTATCTACCAACATCTGTCCAGTATCAACACACTGCTATGTTATATCTACCAACATCTGTCCAGTATCAACACAATGCTATGTTATATCTACCAACATCTGTCCAGTATCAACACACTGCTATGTTGTATCTACCAACATCTGTCTAGTATCAACACACTGCTATGTTGTATCTACCAACATCTGTCTAGTATCAACACACTGCTATGTTATATCTACCAACATCTGTCTAGTATCAACACACTGCTATGTTATATCTACCAACATCTGTCCAGTATCAACACACTGCTATGTTATATCTACCAACATCTGTCCAGTATCAACACACTGCTATGTTATATCTACCAACATCTGTCTAGTATCAACACACTGCTATGTTATATCTACCAACATCTGTCTGGTATCAACACACTGCTATGTTATATCTACCAACATCTGTCTAGTATCAACACACTGCTATGTTATATCTACCAACATCTGTCTAGTATCAACACACTGCTATGTTATATCTACCAACATCTGTCTAGTATCAACACACTGCTATGTTATATCTACCAACATCTGTCCAGTATCAACACACTGCTATGTTATATCTACCAACATCTGTCCAGTATCAACACACTGCTATGTTATATCTACCAACATCTGTCCAGTATCAACACACTGCTATGTTATATCTACCAACATCTGTCCAGTATCAACACACTGCTATGTTATATCTACCAACATCTGTCCAGTATCAACACACTGCTATGTTATATCTACCAACATCTGTCTAGTATCAACACACTGCTATGATATATCTACCAACATCTGTCCAGTATCAACACACTGCTATGTTATATCTACCAACATCTGTCCAGTATCAACACACTGCTATGTTATATCTACCAACATCTGTCTAGTATCAACACACTGCTATGTTATATCTACCAACATCTGTCTGGTATCAACACACTGCTATGTTATATCTACCAACATCTGTCTAGTATCAACACACTGCTATGTTATATCTACCAACATCTGTCCAGTATCAACACACTGCTATGTTATATCTACCAACATCTGTCTAGTATCAACACACTGCTATGTTATATCTACCAACATCTGTCTGGTATCAACACACTGCTAAGGTGTTATATCTACCAACATCTGTCTAGTATCAACACACTGCTATGTTATATCTACCAACATCTGTCTAGTATCAACACACTGCTATGTTATATCTACCAACATCTGTCTAGTATCAACACACTGCTATGTTATATCTACCAACATCTGTCTAGTATCAACACACTGCTATGTTGTATCTACCAACATCTGTCTAGTTAGTATCAACACACTGCTATGTTATATCTACCAACATCTGTCCAGTATCAACACACTGCTATGTTATATCTACCAACATCTGTCTAGTATCAACACACTGCTATGTTGTATCTACCAACATCTGTCTAGTTAGTATCAACACACTGCTATGTTATATCTACCAACATCTGTCCAGTATCAACACACTGCTATGTTATATCTACCAACATCTGTCCAGTATCAACACACTGCTATGTTATATCTACCAACATCTGTCTAGTATCAACACACTGCTATGTTGTATCTACCAACATCTGTCCAGTATCAACACACTGCTATGTTATATCTACCAACATCTGTCTAGTTAGTATCAACACACTGCTATGTTATATCTACCAACATCTGTCTGGTATCAACACACTGCTATGTTATATCTACCAACATCTGTCTAGTTAGTATCAACACACTGCTATGTTATATCTACCAACATCTGTCCAGTATCAACACACTGCTATGTTATATCTACCAACATCTGTCTGGTATCAACACACTGCTATGTTATATCTACCAACATCTGTCTGGTATCAACACACTGCTATGTTATATCTACCAACATCTGTCTGGTATAAACACACTGCTATGTTATATCTACCAACATCTGTCCAGTATCAACACACTGCTATGTTGTATCTACCAACATCTGTCTATTTTCAACACGTCTATTTTAGAATTTCCACTAGATGGCAGCGTTGCCACTCCAAACCACCCAGCTTTAGTCACTCATTCAGTATCATCAACAACATGGTGGAAAACTGATGCATTTTCATTACTTATATCAGAGCGATATACAGGTTGTCTACCAGTTTTAAAATACAATGTGACCATTCGAGTCAATGTGATTAAATTAATGAATTGCTTAATGATCCCGGCTGTATCACTTCCGGCCGTGATTGGGAGTCCCATAGCGTGGCACACAATTGGCCCTACATTATCCGGGATTGGCTGGGGGCGTAAGCCGTCATCGTAAATAAATATTTGTTTTCAACTGACTTAAAGTTAGTTAAACAAACGCTATTATCAGAATTATTAAATAAAAAAACCTGTCCATGATTTTAAGCCATCCCGTGTTTTCTCTTTCTGCCAGATTTGGGGCTATGTTCAATCTGTCTCGCTGAAGCCTTACAGATTGCACGATAGGCGTGTAAAGTCTTCTCCCATTGAGCTGACATCTGCAGTGTTTACCGTGAGTGCTGTCTCTGCTAACAGGGAACATTGCTTTAACACTGGTACAGATTGAATAGGGATTGAATAGGGCCGTGGTACAGATTGAATAGGGCTCTTAAATTGACGCCTGCTGAGTAGCTTACGATGCTTACTCACATAAAGCCCATAATGATGGGGTACTACATTTAGTGTAATGGGTGGACTACTGCATTTAGTGTAATGGGTGGACTACTACATTTAGTGTAATGGGTGGACTACTGCATTTAGTGTAATGGGTGGACTACTACATTTAGTGTAATGGGTGGACTGCTACATTTAGTGTAATGGGTGGACTACTACATTTAGTGTAATGGGTGGACTACTACATTTAGTGTAATGGGTGGACTACTGCATTTAGTGTAATGGGTGGACTACTACATTTAGTGTAATGGGTGGACTACTACATTTAGTGTAATGGGTGGACTACTACATTTAGTGTAATGGGTGGACTACTACATTTAGTGTAATGGGTGGACTACTACATTTAGTGTAATGGGTGGACTACTACATTTAGTGTAATGGGTGGACTACTACATTTAGTGTAATGGGTGGACTACTACATTTAGTGTAATGGGTGGACTACTACATTTAGTGTAATGGGTGGACTACTACATTTAGTGTAATGGGTGGACTACTACATTTAGTGTAATGGGTGGACTACTACATTTAGTGTAATGGGTGGACTACTACATTTAGTGTAATGGGTGGACTACTACATTTAGTGTAATGGGTGGACTACTACATTTAGTGTAATGGGTGGACTACTACATTTAGTGTAATGGGTGGACTACTACATTTAGTGTAATGGGTGGACTACTACATTTAGTGTAATGGGTGGACTACTACATTTAGTGTAATGGGTGGACTACTACATTTAGTGTAATGGGTGGACTACTACATTTAGTGTAATGGGTGGACTACTACATGTAGTGTAATGGGTGGACTACTACATTTAGTGTAATGGGTGGACTACTACATTTAGTGTAATGGGTGGACTACTACATTTAGTGAAATGGGTGGACTACTACATTTAGTGTAATGGGTGGACTACTACATTTAGTGAAATGGGTGGATTACTACATTTAGTGTAATGGGTGGACTACTACATTTAGTGTAATGGGTGGTCTACTACATTTAGTGTAATGGGTGGATTACTACATTTAGTGTAATGGGTGGACTACTACATTTAGTGTAATGGGTGGACTGCTACATTTAGTGTAATGGGTGGACTACTACATTTAGTGAAATGGGTTGACTACTACATTTAGTGTAATGGGTGGACTATTACATTTAGTGTAATGGGTGGACTACTGCATTTAGTGTAATGGGTGGACTACTACATTTAGTGAAATGGGTGGACTACTACATTTAGTGAAATGGGTGGACTACTACATTTAGTGTAATGGGTGGACTACTACATTTAGTGAAATGGGTGGACTACTACATTTAGTGAAATGGGTGGACTACTGCATTTAGTGTAATGGGTGGACTACTACATTTAGTGTAATGGGTGGACTACTACATTTAGTGTAATGGGTGGACTACTACATTTAGTGAAATGGGTGGACTACTACATTTAGTGTAATGGGTGGACTACTACATTTAGTGTAATGGGTGGACTACTGCATTTAGTGTAATGGGTGGACTACTACATTTAGTGAAATGGGTGGACTACTACATTTAGTGTAATGGGTGGACTATTACATTTAGTGTAATGGGTGGACTACTACATTTAGTGTAATGGGTGGACTACTACATTTAGTGAAATGGGTGGACTACTACATTTAGTGAAATGGGTGGACTACTACATTTAGTGTAATGGGTGGACTACTACATTTAGTGAAATGGGTGGACTACTACATTTAGTGTAATGGGTGGATTACTACATTTAGTGTAATGGGTGGACTACTACATTTAGTGTAATGGGTGGACTACTACATTTAGTGTAATGGGTGGACTACTACATTTAGTGAAATGGGTGGACTACTGCATTTAGTGTAATGGGTGGACTACTACATTTAGTGTAATGGGTGGACTACTACATTTAGTGTAGTGGGTGGACTACTAAATTTAGTGAAATGGGTGGACTACTACATTTAGTGTAATGGGTGGACTACTACATTTAGTGTAATGGGTGGACTACTACATTTAGTGTAATGGGTGGACTACTACATTTAGTGTAATGGGTGGATTACTACATTTAGTGTAATGGGTGGACTACTACATTTAGTGAAATGGGTGGACTACTACATTTAGTGTAATGGGTGGACTACTACATTTAGTGTAATGGGTGGACTACTACATTTAGTGTAATGGGTGGACTACTACATTTAGTGTAATGGGTGGAGTACTGCATTTAGTGTAATGGGTGGACTACTACATTTAGTGTAATGGGTGGACTACTACATTTAGTGAAATGGGTGGACTACTACATTTAGTGTAATGGGTGGACTACTACATTTAGTGTAATGGGTGGACTACTACATTTAGTGTAATGGGTGGACTACTACATTTAGTGTAATGGGTGGACTACTACATTTAGTGAAATGGGTGGACTACTACATTTAGTGTAATGGGTGGACTGCTACATTTAGTGAAATGGGTGGACTGCTACATTTAGTGAAATGGGTGGATTACTACATTTAGTGAAATGGGTGGACTACTACATTTAGTGTAATGGGTGGACTACTTTAGAGTTGATATTGTTCTCCAGCTTTAAACCCCCTCATTCACATAGAGGCAGGTATGGAGGCAGGCATGGAGGCAAGCAGGCATGGAGGCAGGCATGGAGGCAGGGAGGGATGGAGGCAGGCATGGAGGCAGAAAGGTATGGAGGCAGGCTGGCAAGGAGGCAGGGAGGCAGGGAGCCAGGCTGGCATGGAGGCAGGCTGGCAAGGAGTCAGGCTTGGAGGCAGGCTGGCATGGAGGCAGGCTGGCAAGGAGGCAGGCAGGCATGGAGGCAGGCAGGCAAGGAGGCAGGCTGGCAAGGAGTCAGTCAGGCATGGAGGCAGTCAGGCATGGAGGCAGGCTGGCAAGGAGGCAGGCAGACATGAAGGCATGCATGGAGGCAGGCAGGCTCGGAGGCAGGCAGGCATGGAGCCAAGCAGGCAGATACGTAAGTATGTACAGCAGCCACACACCGCACAGGTGCGCACACACACACACACACACACACACACACACACACACATTGCACATGCACACACACACACACACACACACATGCGCATGAACAGATGAGTGTAGCCTACAGATAAAGTGGTAAACACTACCCAATATGGTGGCGTATCAGACAAACCAAAACAATATCTTGGCACCTGCATGGTAAACAGACAGAGATAATCTGTTTATCGCCGAGCAGACAGTCTGATGGTGGCAGATATCTATTGGACACACAACAGTATCGTACAGTGATGTGTGGAGTATCGCAGTGCCACTGTTTGTCAAAGAGATTACCAAGATTTCCATTGGCACAGACTGGAATACCAAAAGCCAGATATGCAAGTGAGCTAGAAGAAGAGGTAAGTACAGAAGGAGGCTTGTTGCATTGCGGTGTGTATGTAACCTGTATTTAACTAGGCAAGTCAGTTTAAGAACAAATTCTTATTTACAATGACGGCCTGCCCCTGCCAATCCCAGGGGAGGGGGAGGCGCTGGGACAATGGTGCGCCGCCCTATGGGACTCCCAATCAAGGCCAGATGTGATACAGCCTGGAATTGAACCAGGGACCGTAATAACACCTCTTGCACTGAGATGCAATGCCTTAGACCGCTGTGCCACTCTGGAGTATGTACCAGGTGGGATGTGAACCTATAGAACAGTGGAAGTGAACCTTTAGAACAGTGGATGTGAACCTGTAGAACAGTGGATGTGAACCTGTAGAACAGTGGATGTGAACCTATAGAACAGTGGATGTGTCCAGGTGGGATGTGAACCTGTAGAACAGTTGATGTGAACCTATAGAACAGTGGATGTGTCCAGGTGGGATGTGAACCTGTAGAACAGTGGATTTGTCCAGGTGGGAGGGGAACCTGTAGAACAGTGGATGTGAACCTATAGAACAGTGGATGTGTCCAGGTGGGATGTGAACCTGTAGAACAGTGGATGTGAACCTATAGAACAGTGGATGTGTCCAGGTGGGATGTGAACCTGTAGAACAGTGGATTTGTCCAGGTGGGATGTGAACCTGTAGAACAGTGGATTTGTCCAGGTGGGAGGGGAACCTGTAGAACAGTGGATGTGAACCTGTAGAACAGTGGATGTGAACCTATAGAACAGTGGATGTGTCCGGGTGGGATGTGAACCTGTAGAACAGTGGATTTGTCCAGGTGGGATGTGAACCTGTAGAACAGTGGATGTGTCCAGGTGGGATGTGAACCTGTAGAACAGTGGATGTGTCCAGGTGGGATGTGAACCTGTAGAACAGTGGATGTGTCCAGGTGGGATGTGAACCTGTAGAACAGTGGATGTGTCCAGGTGGGATGTGAACCTGTAGAACAGTGGATGTGTCCAGGTGGGATGTGAACCTATAGAACAGTGGATGTGAACCTGTAGAACAGTGGATGTGAACCTATAGAACAGTGGATGTGTCCAGGTGGGATGTGAACCTGTAGAACAGTGGATGTGTCCAGGTGGGATGTGAACCTGTAGAACAGTGGATGTGAACCTGTAGAACAGTGGATGTGAACCTATAGAACAGTGGATGTGTCCAGGTGGGATGTGAACCTGTAGAACAGTGGATTTGTCCAGGTGGGAGGGGAACCTGTAGAACAGTGGATGTGTCCAGGTGGGATGTGAACCTGTAGAACAGTGGATGTGTCCAGGTGGGATGTAAGGCAGTAGCAGAGTTAGAACTGTGTAAAGCAGTAGCAGAGTTAGTATGGTGTAAAGCAGTAGCAGAGTTAGAACTGTGTAAAGCAGTAGCAGAGTTAGTATGGTGTAAAGCAGTAGCAGAGTTAGTACGGTGTAAAGCAGTAGCAGAGTTAGGACGGTGTAAAGCAGTAGCAGAGTTAGTATGGTGTAAAGCAGTAGCAGAGTTAGTACGGTGTAAAGCAGTAGCAGAGTTAGTACGGTGTAAAGCAGTAGCAGAGTTAGAACTGTGTAAAGCAGTAGCAGAGTTAGTATGGTGTAAAGCAGTAGCAGAGTTAGGACAGTGTTAAGGAGTAGCAGAGTTAGTATGGTGTAAAGCAGTAGCAGAGTTAGTACGGTGTAAAGCAGTAGCAGAGTTAGTACGGTGTAAAGCAGTAGCAGAGTTAGTACGGTGTAAAGCAGTAGCAGAGTTAGAACTGTGTAAAGCAGTAGCAGAGTTAGGACAGCGTAAAGCGGAAAGAGAGTTAGTACGGCGTAAGTCAGTAGCAGAGTTAGAACTGTGTAAAGCAGTAGCAGAGTTAGTACGGCGTAAGCAGTAGCAGAGGTAGGATGGCGTAAAGCGGAAAGAGAGTTAGAACTGTGTAAAGCAGTAGCAGAGTTAGTACGGCGTAAGCAGTAGCAGAGTTAGTACGGTGTAAGGCAGTAGCAGAGTTAGAACTGTGTAAAGCAGTAGCAGAGTTAGTACGGTGTAAGGCAGTAGCAGAGTTAGAACTGTGTAAAGCAGTAGCAGAGTTAGTACGGCGTAAGCAGTAGCAGAGGTAGGACCGTGTAAAGCAGTAGCAGAGTTTGTTTGCCGTAAGGCAGTAGCAGAGTTAGAACTGTGTAAAGCAGTAGCGGAGTTAGTACGGCGTAAGAGCGGAGTTAGTACGGCGTAAGGCAGTAGCAGTGTTAGGACGGGGTAAATCAGTAGCAGAGGCTTCATTGGGAGAGGCTTTCTCTTCCATTGCACTGCGTTAGACATTTACACTCACCTCCGTACTAGTGATGTTTATTTAAACGATTGACATGTTTTGACAGACACATTGTTCAAATGATCACAGGAAATGGGCTGCCAAGTGACGCAGCAGTCTAAGGCACTGCATCTCAGTGCTAGAGGCATCACTACAGACACCCTGGTTCGAATCCAGGCTGTCACTATTGGCTGTGATTTGGAGTCCCATAGGGCGACGCACAATTGGCACAGCGTAGGCTGTCATTGTAACGGCATACGCAGGGTAGGCCGTCATTGTAAATAAGAATTTGTTCTTAACTGACTTGCCTAGTTAAATAAATAATTATAGGACATGTTTTCACTGATACGTAGTTCAAATGATTACCGGAAAACCATGTCTATGCAATACAGTAGCATGCATGCCTTTTAAAATGTACAACCTTTCATGTTAAACAGATCTTTACATTACATTGTTACATTACATTCAGTTAAATTACATTCTGTTAAATTACATTGTTAAATTACATTCAGTTAAATTATATTCAGTTACATTACATTGTTACATTACATTCCGTTAAATTACATTCAGTTACATTACATTGTTACATTACATTCCGTTAAATTACATTCAGTTAAATTACATTCAATTACATTACATTCAGTTACATTACATTCAGTTGTAAACAGCTATAGAATGTTAATTTATTTTTCTGTGTGGGTGTGTGTACATGGAGGAAACTTAGACACACATACTTGCATCTGTGTGAAATGAATGTGTGTTTGTTTACTTTGTGATAACAATAACAAGCTGTCAGTTGACATGAATCTTCTCCAGATCAAAGAGGTGTGTAGCTTCAGATTCTTTAAGTACAGCAGATGCCTCTGAAATTGACTGACACAAATCTCTCATGCAAATCCCATGAATAAATTTCATTCTAAAAGCCATTCCCAGCCCGGCTGATGGATCCCTTTCACTCTATACGAGCAGCCTGTGTCACACGCTACAAATCCCTATCACAATCCCACCTCCCAATACAACACACACACACACACACACACACACACACACACACACACACACACACACACACACACACACACACACACACACACACACACACACACACACACACACACACACACACACACACACACACACTGCCTTGCATTGTATATTAAGACAACAAATCAATGAAACATGTTTACAGGAAGTAACTCCAGGGTTATAATAGCAAAGAAACTTAAATAACCCCTATCCTACTTATGTCTTAAAGGCCCAGTGTAGTCAAAAATGTGATTTTCCTGTGTTTTAGATTTCCACACTGGGGTTGGAACAATAATGTGAAATTGTGAAAACAATGATAATGTCCTTATAGTGTAAAAGCTGTTTGAAAAGATCGTCTGAAATTGCAGTTAGTTCATGGACCAATAGGAAAGAGTTCCAAGATTTGCTAAGAAGCAATTTTTTTGTTGTTGTTGTTTTTTTGTTGTTGTGTTGTTGACTATTTTAATTGAGCAAAAATCACAGTAAGGTACTTAATTGATTTTACATTGTGATAAAAACGACTGCATTGTACCTTTAAATGTACATTTATCTCTTTCCAATCCTACTTAGATATTTTATTTTTTATTTATTTTTATTTCACCTTTATTTAAGCAGGTAGGCAACTTGAGAACAAGTTCTCATTTACAACTGCGACCTGGCCAAGATAAAACAAAGCAGTTCGACACATACAACAACACAGAGTTACACATAGAGTAAAACAAACATACAGTCAATAATACAGTAGAAAAAAAAATGAATCTATATACAATGAGTGCAAATGAGGTAAGATAAGGAAGGTAAGGCAATAAATAGGCCATGGTGGCAAAGTAATTACAATATAGCAATTTAACACTGGAATGGTAGATGTGCAGTAGATGAATGTGCAATGTAGAAAAACTGGGGTGCAAAGGAACAAGATAAATAAATAAATACGGTAGGGGATAAGGTAGTTGGTTGGGCTATTTACAGATGGGCTATATACAGGTGCAGGGGACTGTGAGCTGCTCTGACAGCTGGTGCTTAAAGCTGGTGAGGGAGATAAGTGTCACCAGTTTCAGAGATTTTTGTAGTTCGTTCCAGTCATTGGCAGCAGAGAACTGGAAGGAAAGTCGGCCAAAGGAGGAATTGGCTTTGGGGGTGACCAGTGAGATATACCTGCTGGAGAGCGTGCTACGGGTTGGTGGTGCTATGGTGACCAGCGAGCTGAGATAAGGCGGGGCTTTACCTAGCAGGGATTTGTAGACGAGAGTAAAGCGAGGGCCAGCCAACGAGAGCGTACAGGTCGCAGTGGTGGGTGGTATATGGGGCTTTGGTGACAAAACGGATGGCACTATGATAGACTGCATCCAATTTGTTGAGTAGAGTATTGGAGGCTGTTTTGTAAATGACATCACCGAAGTTGAGTATCGGTAGGATAGTCAGTTTTACTGCATGAGTGAAGGATGGTTTGTTGCGAAAAAGGAAGCCAATTCTAGATTTAATTTTGGATTGGAGATGTTTGATGTGAGTCTGGAAAGAGAGTTCACAGTCTAACCAGACACCTAGATATTTGTAGTTGTCCACATAATCTAAGACAGAACCGCCCAGAGTAGTGATGCTGGACGGGCGGGCAGGTGCAGGCAGCGATCGGTTGAAGAGCATGCATTTAGTTTTATTTGCGTTTAAGAGCAGTTGGAGGCCACGGAAGGAAAGTTGTATGGCATTGAAGCTCGTCTGGAGGGTAGTTAACACAGTGTCCAAAGAAGGGCCAGAAGTATACAGAATGGTGTCGTCTGCATAGAGGTGGATCAGAGACTCACCAGCAGCAAGAGCGACATCATTAATGTATACAGAGAAGAGAGTCGGCCCAAGAATTGAACCCTGTGGCACCCCCATAGAGACTGCCAGAGGCCCGGACAACAGGCCCTCCGATTTGACACACTGAACTCTATCGGAGAAGTAGTTGTTGAACCATGCGAGGCAATCATTTGAGAAACCAAGGCTGTCGAGTCTGCCGATAAGGATGTGGTGATTGACAGAGTCGAAAGCCTTGGCCAGGTCAATGAATACGGCTGCACAGTAATGTCTCTTATCGATGGCGGTTATGATGTTGTTTAGGACCTTGAGCGTGGCTGAGGTGCACCCATGACCAGCTCTGAAACCAGATTGCATAGCGGAGAAGGTACGGTGGGATTCGAAATGGTTGGTAATCTGTTTGTTAACTTGGCTTTCAAAGACCTTAGAGAGGCAGGGTAGGATAGATATAGGTCTGTAGCAGCTTGGGTCAAGAGTGTCTCCCCCTTTGAAGAGGGGGATGACCGCAGCTGTTTTCCAGTCTTTGGGAATCTCAGACGACACGAAAGAGAGGTTGAACTGGCTAGTAATAGGGGTTGCAACAATTTTGGCAGATAATTTTAGAAAGAGAGGGGCCAGATTGTCTAGCCGGCTGATTTGTAAGGGTCCAGATTTTGCAGCTCTTTCAGAACATCAGCTTACTGGATTTGGGAGAAAGTGAAATGGGGGAGGCTTGGGCGAGTTACTGAGGGGGGTGCAGGGCTGTTGACCGGGGTAGGGGTAGCCAGGTGGAAAGCATGGCCAGCCGTAGAAAAATGCTTATTAAAATTCTCAATTATTGTGGGTTTATCGATGGTGACAGCATTTCCTATCCTCAGTGCAGTGGGCAGCTGGGAGGAGGTGCTCTTATTCTCCATGGACTTTACAGTGTCCCAGAACTTTTTTGAGTTTGTGTTACAGGAAGCAAATTTCTGCTTGAAAAAGCTAGACTTAGCTTTCCTAACTGCCAGTGTATATTGGTTCCTGACTTCCCTGAAAAGTTGCATATCACGGGGGCTGTTCGATGCTAATGCAGAACGCCACAGGATGTTTTTGTGCTGGTCAAGGGCAGTCAGGTCTGGAGAGAACCAAGGGCTATATCTGTTCCTGGTTCTACATTTCTTGAATGGGGCATGCTTATTTAAGATGGTGAGGAAGGAACTTTTAAAGAATAACCAGGCATCCTCTACTGACGGGATGAGGTCAATATCCTTCCAGGATACCCAGGCCAGGTTGATTAGAAAGGCCTGCTCGCTGAAGTGTTTTAGGGAACGTTTGACAGTAATGAGGGGCGGTCGTTTGACCGCAAACCCACTACGGATGCAGGCAATGAGGCAGTGATTGCTGAGATCTTGGTTGAAAACAGCAGAGGTGTATTTAGAGGGCAAGTTAGTTAGGATGACATCTATGAGGGTGCCCGTGTTTACGGCTTTGGGGTTGTACCTAGTAGATTCATTGATGATTTGTGTGAGGTTTAGGGAATCAAACTTAGATTGTAGGATGGCCGGGGTGTTAAGCATGTTTAGGTCACCTAGCAGCACGAACTCTGAAGATAGATGGGGGGCAATCAGTTCACATATGGTGTCCAGAGCACAGCTGGGGGCAGAGGGTGGTCTATAGCAAGCGGCAACAGTGAGAGTCTTGTTTCTAGAAAGGTGGATTTTTTTAAGTAAAAGTTCAAATTGTTTGGGTACAGACCTGGATAGTAAGACAGAACTCAGCAGGCTATCTCTGCAGTAGATTGCCACACCGCCCCCTTTGGCCGTTCTATCTTGTCTGAAAATGTTGTAGTTAGGGATGGAGATTTCAGCGTTTTTGGTGTTCTTCCTAAGCCAGGATTCAGACACGGCTAGGACATCCGGGTTGGCAGAGTGTGCTAAAGCAGTGAATAAAACAAACTTAGGGAGGAGGCTTCTAATGTTAACATGCGTGAAACCAAGGCTTTTACGGTTGCAGAAGTCAACAAATGATAGCGTCTGGGGAATAGGAGTGGAGCTAGGCACTGCAGGGCCTGTATTAACCTCTATATCACCAGAGGAACAGAGGAGGAGTAGGATGAGGGTACGGCTAAAGGCTATAATGACTGGTGGTCTAGGACGTCCTGAACAGAGAGTAAAAAGAACAGGTTTCAGGGGGCGATAAAATAGATTAAAGGCATAATGTACAGACAAAGGTATGATAGGACGTAAATACAGTGGAGGTAAACCTAGGCATTGAGTGATGATGAAAGAGATATTGTCTCTAGAAACATTTAAACCAGGTGATGTCATCGCATGTGTGGGTGGTGGAACTGAAGGGTTGGATAAGGTATATTGAGCAGGGCTAGAGGTTCTACTGTGAAATAAGACAATAAACACTAACCAGAACAGCAATGGACAAGGCATATTGACATTGAGGAGAGGCATGCTTAGCCGAGTGATCATAAGGTTGGGGACACGGCGATTCAGACAGCTAGCCGGGAGTAGCAAGCTAGCACAGGCTAGCAGGCCGGCTAACAAAGACGGAGGAAGTCTGTTTATAGCCTCCTCATGCGTTTCCGTCGGTAGACCAGTCGTGATGGATTAGTGGGGTTCCGTGTGGTGAAGGGGACCAGGCCAATTGGCAAAATAGATAATAGTGGCCCAAGAAATTGTCAGATGGACCTGTTTAGCTAGCAGCCGATATGCTCTAGACAGCTAACGATTAGCAGGCCGCAGTTAGCAGATGGGCGTTCAGGTGACGTCGCAACGGTGGGCTGGTTGAATAACCCCCTCGGGCTGGTTGAATAACCCCCTCGGGCAGATAACGTCGGTGGTCCAGTCGTGAAGGCCCGGTGGGGCTCCGCACCAGCAGTAAAAACGGGTCCGGATAGGTGTTGTAGCCCAGGAGTGGCTAATGGGATTCTGACGGGAAGGTGGGTTTAGCATAGGCTAGCTTCAGGCTAATTGGAGCTTGCTCCGGGACCAACGTTAGCCAATAGTCACTTGGATAGCAGCTAGCTAGCTGCAAGATCCAGGTGAAAAAGTCCAGAGCGTGCAGTAGGAATCCGGGGATACTGGAGAGAAAATAGGTCCGGTATGCTCTGGTTTGAGTCGCGTTATACGAACGGCGAGAGCTTTTCCGAGCTAAAGGTTAGCTGATGTCCGTTAGCAATGGTAAGCTAAATACTAACGTTAGCTAGTGAGCTGGCTAGCTTCTGTTAGGGAATTCCGGATTCGAGGTGGATAATACTTGAAAAAAAAAGATCCGCATCACATTGAGTGAGGCGGGTTGCAGGAGACTGTTTGGAAGTTGAGTTTTTAGAAAAAAATATATATAAAATAATATTCGAAGAAAAGATATAAAAAAATATATACACTGGACACGACAGGACGAGGACAAAAGACGTCTGACTGCTACGCCATCTTGTGATACCTATACCAATAGGTATCACATCCTATTCTATCCACAATGAAATGTATTCTGTTCAGTTCAATAAAACATATTGGTCGCAAAGCAAAAATAAAAAAGATGCAATACAAGGTAGGTGTGGCTCTCAAGTGATGAAATTAACAGAAACGATTGGTTGTATCCCAGCTACAACCATATGTCCAATACAGTACGAACTATAACTAACTACTAACTATGAAGGGAATAGGATGATATTGCTTGGAACGCCCACCAGGCGACCTGTAGGCCCAATAGATATCACATCCTACCTGTAGGCCCAATAGATATCACATACTACCTGTAGACCCAATAGATATCACATCCTACCTGTAGGCCCAATAGATATCACATCCTACCTGTAGACCCAATAGATATCACATCCTACCTGTAGGCCCAATAGATATCACATCCTACCTGTAGGACCAATAGATATCACATCCTACCTGTAGGCCCAATATATATCACATCCTACCTGTAGGCCCAAAATATATCACATGTTACCTGTAGGCCCAATAGATATCACACCCTACCTACATGCCCAATAGATTTTACATCCTACCTGTAGGCCCATTAGATATCACATGTTACCTGTAGGCCCAACAGATATCACATGTTACCTGTAGGCCAATATATATCACATCCTACCTGTAGGCCCAATATATATCACATCATACCTGTAGGCCCATTAGATATCACATGTTACCTGTAGGCCAATATATATCACATCCTACCTGTAGGCCCAATAGATATCACATGTTACCTGTAGGCCCAATAGATGTCACATCCTACCTGTAGGCCCAATATATATCACATCCTACCTGTAGGCCCAATTGATATCACATGTTACCTGTAGGCCCAATAGATGTCACATCCTACCTGTAGGCCCAATAGATATCAGATTCCATACTCATCAAAAGCTCTGTTTCTTGGCAATATCACAGCGTTGTCAGATTTCAAAAAGGCTTTACGGCGAAAGCAGCACATTTGATTGTTTGAGGGTAGCACCTCACATATTTTTCCCATTACCATAATTTCATAATCCATCACGACACACACATAACACATTTCACAGCGAAAACAAATCAATTACCTGTTGAAGAACTTTTGCTGAGGTCTTCCTAAGTGTCCAACGAAGACAATCCATGGTTCTTTTGTTAGAAAAAGTAATGTATTTTATCCATAAATCTCCGTTTGGTTCGCGCGTTATAATCAGAAACGACAGCTTCCACTCCTCCATTGAAACGTGACGAGAACTCGTTCAACTTATACCTATAAACTTGTCCAAGAACAATCAAACATAGTTTTAAATGTATCCTTAGGGACACTTTTACGTATATTTACTATTATAAATCAACCGGAATATAAATCTATTATTTCTTACATTTTTAGCCCAGGAAATGGTGTTATTACGTATAGCCGGGAAGAACTATTGGATACAAGTGCAACGTCAACTTACCAACATAACCACCAGGAATACGTCTTTCCCGAAGAAGATCCTTTGTTCGGACCACCACCCAGGACATTGGATCTTATCCCCGAGGCCGACCCAGAACAACGTCACCGCAGGAGATGTAGACGGAGCCGCCTCCTGGTCAGACTTCGAAGGCGTGCATATCACCCACCGCTTCCAGTATATTTTCTCGCCAATGTCCAGTCTCTAGACAACAAAGTGGACGAAATTAGGACAAGGGTTGCCTTTCCAGAGAGAAAGCAGAGATGGTAACATTCTCTGTTTCACGAAAACATTGCTCTCTCAGGATAGGTTGTTGGAGTCGGTACAGCCACTGAGCTTCTACATGCGTCGCGCCGACAGAAACAAACACCTCTCTGGGAAGAGGAAGGGCGGGGGTGTATGCTTCATGATTAACGACTCATGGTGTAATCATAACAACATACAGGAACGAAGAGTCCTTCTGCTCACCCGACCTAGAATTACTTGCAATGAAATGCCGACCACATTATCTCCCAAGAGAATACTCTTCGATTATAGTCACTCCCTGTATATCCTCCCGCAACCAGATACCTCGATGGCCCTCAAGAAACTTCACTGGACTGCTTTTATTGTAGCTGGGGATTTTAACAAAGCTAATTTGAGAACAAGGCTACCTAAATTCTATCAGCACACTGACTGCAGCACTCGCGCTGGCAATACACTGGACCACTGCTACTCTAACAACCGCGATGCATACAATGCCCTCCGAAGCACTCCCTTTCAAGCAAATCCGACCACGACTAAATTTTGCTCCTACCGTCCTATACGCAGAATCTCAAACAGGATGTACCCGTGACTAGAACCATTCAACGCTGGTTTGACCAATCGGAATCCACGCTTCAAGATTGTTTTGATGACGTGGACTGGGAAATGTTCCAGGAAGCCTCAGAGAATAACATCGATTTATACGCTGACTCGGTGAGTGAGTTTATAAGGAAGTGCATTGGAGATGTTAAAACCTACCCTATGGAAAAATGGCGGCATTTGTGCAAAACTGAAAGTGCGAACCACCGCATTCAACCATGGAAAGATGTCTGGATATATGGCTGAATATAAACAGTGTAGGTAAAGAGACAAAGTGGAGTCGCAATTCAACGGTGTAGACACGAGAGGGGGTCTACAGATAATTACGGACTTCAAAAAGAAAACCAGCCACATCACGTACACCGATGTCTTGCTTCCAGGCAAACTAAACCCCTACTTTGCCCGCTTTGAGGATAATACAGTGCCACCGATGCAGCCCGCTACCAAGGACTGCGGGCCCTCCCTCTCATTCTCCATGGCAGACGTGAGTAAGACGTTTAAACGTGTTAACCCCCGCAAGGCTGCCGGCCCAGACGGCATCCCAAGCTGCGTCCTCAGAGCATACGCAGACCAAATGCTTCAAGATGGCCACTGTTCCTGTAGCAAAAAGAAGGCAAAGATAACTGAACTAAATGACTATCGCCCCCGTAGCACTCACTTCTGTCATCATGAAGTGCTTTGAGAGACTAGTCATATCACCTCCACCTTACCTGCCACCCTAGACCCACTTCAGTTTGCGTACTACCCCAACAGGTCCACAGATGATGCAATCTCCATCACACTGCATACTGCCCTATCGCATCTGGACAAGAGGAACACCTATGTCAGAATGCTGTTCATAAACTACAGCTCAGTATTCAACACCATAGTACCCTCCAAGCTCATCATTAAGCTTAAGGCCCTGGGTCTCAACCCCGCCCTGTGCAATTGGGTCCTGGACTTTCTGATGAGCCGCCCCCAGGTGGTGAAGGTAGGAAACAACATCTCCACTTCGCTGATCCTCAACACTGGGGCCCCACAAGAGTACGTGCTCAGCCCCCTCCTGTACTCCCTGTTCCCCCACGACTGCGTGGCCATACACGCCTCCAACTCAATCATCAAGTTTGCAGATGACACTACAGTGGTAGGCTTGATTACCAACAACGATGAGACGGCCTACAGGGAGGAGGTGGCTGAAGAAATTTGGCTTGTCACCAAAAACACTCACAAACTCTCACAGATGCACAATCGATGCACAACCGCAAAGCTCTCCAGAGGGTGGTGAGGTCTGCACATCCCATAACCGGAGGAAAACTACCTGCCCTACAGGACACCTACAGCACCCGATGTCACAGGAAAGCCAAAAAATAATCAAGGACAACATCCACCCGAGCAACTGCCTGTTCACACCGCTACCATCCAGAAGGTGAGGTCAGTACAGGTGCATCAAAGCTGGGACCGAGAGACTGAAAAACAGCTTCTATCTCAAGGCCATCAGACTGTTAAACAGCCATCACTAACACAAATAGGCTGCTGCCTACATACAGACTCAAATCATTGGCCACTTTAATAAATGGATCACTAGTCACTTTAAATAATGCCACTTTAATAATGTTTACGTATCTTACATTACTCATACTGTATTTTATACCATCTACTGCATCTTGCCTAGGCCACTCGGCCATCGCTCATCCATATATTTATATGCACATATTCTTATTCTATCCTTTTACATTTGTGTGTATTAGGTAGTTGTTGGGGAATTACTAGTTAGATATTGCTGCATTGTCAGAACCTAGAAGCACAAGCATTTCGCTACACTCGCATTGACATCTGCTAACCATGTGTATGTGACCAATAAGAAATAAGATTTGATTTGATGTTACATGTAGGCCCAATAGATATCATGTAGCCTACCCTTTGAAAAGGTAGTATTTATATACAGGACATGTTTAGGTGTATCAGTGAAAAACATCTGTTTGAATGTAGCAGAATATATTTGTACAAAGCGTATCAACATTTTTCCACAGCTATTAATCATTCTCTCCTTCCCCCCCGAGGGACAATGGCTGCTTCCCTAATGGCACCCTATTCCTTTCATAGTGCCCTACTTTTGACCAGGGTCGATAGGGCTCTGTTTAAAAGTAGTGCGCTATGAAGGGATTAGGTTGTCGTTTGGGATGTACAAGGGTCTAAACCACCAATTTGCTCTTTATGTAAATGGGAAGGAGAAAAAAAAAGACAGTGTCACACACTTCACCCGAAAGAAAAAGCCTCTGTTCCATCTATTCACAACAACAATGGCTCGCGACGGTAGACAAACCCCCTTCACTCACTCAACTACTGACCCTGCACTCCATCAGACTCACAACTTAATTACCCTAATTATTCAACATCTTAAAGCACGGCGTTTATAATGTCCTGAAAAAAAAAACTCAGACATGGGCTACGTCCCGAAGGGCACCCCCTATTCCCTTTTTAAGAGCACTACTTTTCAAAAGCAATGCACTATATTTTTGGGAAAGGGATACCGTTTGGGACGTTGGCATATCTTCTAGGCAACAAATGTTCAAGGATGTAAAAAAAAAAAAAAAAAAAAAAAACGCGTGAGGGGGTTGTCGTCCAACATCTGTATCCGTCTTAGTATCGTTTCCATTGTGTGTGATCAGATCTAAGGATATAAATTATGTCCTTATCCCTGGTAGGAAAAAAGCAGAGGTATTATATTATACCACCTGCACCTCTCTGGAGAGGCAGAATAATCCTTATGGCAGACTAGCCGGACGGCAATACCATTAACTGTCACACACTCCTTATAATTGGCAGTCTATCCCTTCTGATGGGTGAAGGACGGCCATCACACACACAAACACACACACACACACACACACACACACACACACACACACACACACACACACACACGTCTGAGCACACACACACACACACACACACACACACACACACACACACACACACACACACACACACACACACACACGCACACACATGGACAATGCACTCATGCACACACACACCATTCTTGATGGAAGACCATATAGTTGTCTGGGAGGCATCTAAAGGACACTTATCACCTTGTCATTTCAATATGGCTTTATGAAGTCACCTACAGTAGAGAACAGTAAAAAGGGCTTCTGAGAACACTTTAGCAGTATCACGAGGAAGGAACACCCAGTAAATCACATGGTCATAAACCCAGTAAATCACATGGTCATAAACCCAGTACATCACATGGTCATAAACCCAGTAAATCACAAGGTTATAACCCCAGTAAATCACATGGTCATAAACCCAGTAAATCACATGGTTATAACCCCAGTAGATCACATGGTTATAACCCCAGTAAATCACATGGTTATAACCCCAGTAAATCACATGGTTATAAACCCAGTAAATCACATGGTCATAAACCCAGTAAATCACATGGTTATAAACCCAGTAAATCACATGGTTATAACCCCAGTAAATCACATGGTCATAAACCCAGTAAATCACATGGTTATAAACCCAGTAAATCACATGGTCATAAACCCAGTACATCACATGGTCATAAACCCAGTAAATCACAAGGTTATAACCCCAGTAAATCACATGGTCATAAACCCAGTAAATCACATGGTTATAACCCCAGTAGATCACATGGTTATAACCCCAGTAAATCACATGGTTATAAACCCAGTAAATCACATGGTTATAAACCCAGTAAATCACATGGTCATAAACCCAGTAAATCACATGGTTATAAACCCAGTAAATCACATGGTTATAAACCCCAGTAAATCACATGGTTATAAACCCAGTAAATCACATGGTTATAAACCCAGTAAATCACATGGTTATAAACCCAGTAAATCACATGGTTATAAACCCAGTAAATCACATGGTTATAACCCCAGTAAATCACATGGTCATAAACCCAGTAAATCACATGGTTATAAACCCAGTAAATCACATGGTTATAAACCCAGTAAATCACATGGTCATAAACCCAGTAAATCACATGGTTATAAACCCAGTAAATCACATGGTCATAAACCCAGTAAATCACATGGTTATAAACCCAGTAAATCACATGGTTATAAACCCAGTAAATCACATGGTTATAAACCCAGTAAATCACATGGTTATAAACCCAGTAAATCACATGGTTATAAACCCAGTAAATCACATGGTTATAAACCCAGTAAATCACATGGTTATAAACCCAGTAAATCACATGGTTATAAACCCAGTAAATCACATGGTTATAAACCCAGTAAATCACATGGTTATAAACCCAGTAAATCACATGGTTATAAACCCAGTAAATCACATGGTTATAAACCCAGTAAATCACATGGTTATAAACCCAGTAAATCACATGGTTATAAACCCAGTAAATCACATGGTTATAAACCCAGTAAATCACATGGTCATAAACCCAGTAAATCACATGGTTATAAACCCAGTAAATCACATGGTTATAAACCCAGTAAATCACATGGTTATAAACCCAGTAAATCACATGGTTATAAACCCAGTAAATCACATGGTTATAAACCCAGTAAATCACATGGTTATAAACCCAGTAAATCACATGGTTATAAACCCAGTAAATCACATGGTTATAAACCCAGTAAATCACATGGTTATAAACCCAGTAAATCACATGGTTATAAACCCAGTAAATCACATGGTTATAAACCCAGTAAATCACATGGCTATAAACCCAGTAAATCACATGGTTATAAACCCAGTAAATCACATGGTTGTAAACCCAGTAAATCGCATGGTTATAACCCCAGTAAATCACATGGTCATAAACCCAGTAAATCACATGGTTATAAACCCAGTAAATCACATGGTTATAACCCCAGTAAATCACATGGTTATAAACCCAGTAAATCACATGGTTATAAACCCAGTAAATCACATGGTTATAAACCCAGTAAATCACATGGTTATAACCCCAGTAAATCACATGGTTATAAACCCAGTAAATCACATGGTTATAAACCCAGTAAATCACATGGTTATAAACCCAGTAAATCACATGGCTATAAACCCAGTAAATCACATGGTTATAAATCCAGTAAATCACATGATTACATTATAAACCCAGTAAATCACATGATTACAGTATAAACCCAGTAAATCACATGATTACAGTATAAACCCAGTAAATTACATGATTACAGTATAAACCCAGTAAATCACATGATTACAGCATAAACCCAGTAAATCACATGATTACAGCATAAACCCAGTAAATCACATGATTACAGTTTAATCCCAGTAAATCACATGATTACAGTATAAATCCAGTAAATCACACCAATTGTGTTATTTTGTGTTTTAGTAATGTTTCTGCCACCGTGTCTTACTGCAAAAAAGAGCTTCTGGACAGCGATTGCTCACCTCGGATTAGACTAAGATTTTGTCTTCAACAAGCAGGAAGCACAGGATGTACTTCAGACATCCGACAAGGCCGACATCCCTGTCATTGGCAAGAGAAAGAGACGCAGGTACAGAGGACACAGGGCGGGGTGCCACGTAAGGATCCGCCGACGGCGAGTGGGAAAGCTGCCTTTACATTACTTGCCAACGTACTATCATTGGACAATAAATTAGGCGAGATACGATCACAAATATCCTATCAACGGGACATCAAAAACTGTAACATCCTATGTTTCACCGAATCGTGGCTGAATGGCGACATGGATATTCAGCTAGCGGGATATACGCTGAACCGACAAGCTAGAACAACACACTATGGTAAGATGAGGGGGGATGGTCTGTGCATATTTGTAAACAACTGCCTGTGTACGAAATCTAAGGAAGCCTCTAGATTTTGCTCGCCTGAAGTAGAGTATGTCATGATAAGCTGTAGACCACACTATTTGCCTAGAGAGTTTTCATCTATACTTTTCATGGCTGTTTATTTACCACCACAGACGGATGCTGGCACTAAGACTGTCAGCTGTATAAGGAAATAAGCAAACAGGAAACCACTCACCCTGAGGTGGCGCTCCTAGTGGCCGGGGACTTTAATGCAGGTAAACTTCAATCAGTTTTACCTAATTTCTATCAGCATGTTAAATGTTCAACCAGAGGGAAAAATTCTAGACCACCTTTACTCCACACACAGAGATGCGTACAAAGCTCTCCCTCACCCTCCATTTGGCAAATCTGACCACAATTCTATCTCCTGATTCCTGCTTACAAGCAAAAATTAAAGCAGGAAGCACCAGTGACTCGGTCTA